>CAXIVR010000004.1:13014569-13247069 GCA_964035755.1 Teleogryllus oceanicus | reverse complement strand
TCCGTCTCACTCTCCGTCTCACTCTCCGTCTCACTCTCCGTCTCCTCTCAGACTCACTCTCCGTCTCACTCTCCGTCACTCTCCGTCTCACTCTCCGTCTCACTCTCCGACTCACTCTCCGACACACTCTCCGTCTCCCTTTCCGTCTCACTCTATGTCTCACTCTACGTCACGCTCTCCGTCTCACTCTTCATCTTACTCTTCATCTCACTCTCCGTCTCACTCTCCGTCTCACTCTCCGTCTCCCTCTCAATCTCCCGCTCTCTGACTCTTTGTCTCTCAGACGAAATACTACCACCTTTGGGCGTTTTTCTACGACTTCAGCTGCTATCTGGAGGAGAATTCTAGCGGACGGCTGCTCTGATAGGTAGTTTTCCGAGGATTCTCCGATCAACACCAGGCGAATGCCGGAGCACTACCTAACAAAAGGGCCACGGACCGTGAGCGATCTCTCCTTCCTCTTCCTTGTCCTATACACCCGTTACTTACACTCACATGCACTACACTTCCACACATGTAGAGTATAGATATATAGAGAATATAGAGCGTGTACCGGCTGGGGCGGTGCCAAGCTGGTGTGAAATCTCCGGTTGAGTAAATCCCTGCTAGGTCGGCGCTGGATCTTACTATCCAACTGGAGAATATCACCACCACCTCCCGAAGAAAACGCATGCACTACTACGGGTTGAAAGACTTTTGTGGTTGATGCGCCCGGAATCAGTAATCTATGAATAGAATGCCTTTGTGACTTCGCTAAGAGCTCCTTCTTAATAATCTCATGAGAAGGAAATAAAAGCAACTATTAACTGGAACTGGATGACAGGAATGTCCTAAATTTGATTGATTTTTTCGTGTTTCCGGGCGCGTCAACTGCTGCGGTCATTAGTCCCGTTAGTGTAGTGCATGTTTTTATCGGGAGATGGCGGTGATTTTTCCCTCGCTGGATGGCGAGATCGGCACCGACCTACCGTCGGCTTGTGGGGTTTCCCCCTAACCAGGACTCTCCCACCAGCGGGGCACCCCCCTGCCGGGACAAGCTCTAAGCTCCCGACCGGTCTCCCAGAATATGTGGTAGTGTAGTGCATGATAGTGTAAGTGAGTGTGTAAGGGGAGAGGATAGGACAAGGAAGAGGAAGGAAAGATCGCGCGCGGTCCGTGGCCCGTTTGGTAGGGTACTGCTCCGCGATTCGCCTAATGTTGATCGGAGAAACCACGGATATTACCAATTAGAGCAGCCGGCCACTACAATTCTCCTCCAGACAGCGACTGAATTCGACCTAGCTGAAAATCTAGTGTCGAAAATCCTGCCGCCGTGGGGAGTGGGAACCTAGGACCTCCCGGTCAGAGGCGCTGCAGTGACATCAGTTGATGCACTGAGCTACCGCTCCCGGTGGGAATGTCCTAAAGACCCGCGCCTTCCTCTGCGTGCGAGTGCCGCCGCTGGAGCCTGAGGGGCAACCCGCGCATGCGCAGCTGTGCATTGCGTGAGAGCGCGTGCGCCCGCAGGCAGAAGGCGGAGCCCGACAATCAGGCAGGCGGCAGGTGTTCGGAACACCCGTAGCGACAGCCTCCCCAAGCGCACACGAAGTATCGACAGCAATGATCGCAGGGTATGTGTTTAGAGGAGATGTTATCGTCCGCTATTACGATGACCAACAAATCTGTTCACACACGAAATCAACACTTTCAATGACATTCTTTTGCAATAGAACATTATGAAACGATGATGTAATGATGGGTCCGTATTAATACACAAGTGTGACATTCCGATTCGAGGGAAGAACGAGCGACTATCGTATACTTCAGAAGTGTGTATTAATACCCATTACATCGAGTTTCATACGATACTTTTTCTACGACTTGTATAAGTTAAACTTTAACATTGAATCGTTTTGCAGCAGTAGATATGTAGAATTCTCCCAAGGCCACGTAGCAGACAGCTCACTAACCCTACCCTCGCATGCTGCCACAGGTGGCTGTGGTTACCAGTCCGCCTATGAGGGAGTACTACGCTAGTCAAATAGGATCAAAGTGAATTACGATCAAAATTTATTTTAAATAATATTCCTCGAAAAATACTAATAATAAAAGAAATTAAAACCGACAAGAATAATATAATATGAAATGCAATTTGAATGTACACAATCGAACGTAACATTTACTAAAACGATTTTCAATGATTAAGTGTTTATACTTCTCTATGATTTCAAACAATCTGTATCATAATGAAATCTGTACCGTAATGAGTATCATTATGTAATTGGTTGCAGTCATCAAATGACAACATTGTACAATGGAAGTAGAAAAAAATATTTTTTGACAGTTACATCATAATTTCGTGGTGCTCTCGATTTTCACTGTTACTACAAGTGTTCCCAGATTTTTACCACACTGATCATTGCTGAAATTTTTTAGGCAATATGACTTTTCATTCCTTCCATTCACTCCCTATTGACCCACCGTAAGTTACAGTACTTTTTAGATCAAAGTATTTTTCTCTTAAGGAGAAACGCTCCTTGGCTGCTATGATCTTCAAAATAGCTCTAACAAGTAGTGCTAAAACAGTACGTACCTTTTTCGGCTGTACTTTCAAGTAAAATTAAGGGAAAAGTACTCAAATTTTCGAAAACGTATACCTGACGTTATTTATCTATCTTTAAGGAACAGATTTCATTGAGGAAAATATCTCTATCTTCTTAATTGTAGTTGTAAGAAGACTCCGAAAACGTTTTGAACTATTGCAACTTTTGAAAAATCAGTTTTTCAACGATCATGAAACCTGCACAACTCTCTTTAACGTTGTTCATACTATCCAAGAAAAAAATTAATAAAAAACGATGGGGCCTTTTTTTGAAAATTCTGAAAATGTCCCAGGGCCTTCATGTAAAATACCTCCTCAAGATCAAAATATCGATTTCAAATTCAAGGACAGACAACCATCATCCTGATCGATTGAGGAGTATTGGAAATTTTGGAGAAAATCGGCTGAATGTTTTAGCCATCAGCGTTGTTCACAGAAAGACAGGCGAGTGGGCGGACGGACGGATGGACAGACAGACAGGCAGAATTTTACCGTCATTCGATTTTCGGTATCAAGACTCCACAAAACATTGATTCATCATGGGTAAAGAGGATTCTTTTCTAAATTTGGCTACTGTATTTATCCATTTTTTGTCACCAGAGCCATGTAATAGGAGTCTCTCTGCCGAAATTTTCAGAATTTCATAACTTTCCCTCTACTTCGTACCGAGAAAGTAACAAAGAAAAATATCACTTTGTTTCTGAAATTGAGTATGTGCCTTAAGGACTCTCAGAGGATTAATCTAAACACAGAGCATGGCGCAGTAACGTAAGAGAGCATGCAGCGTGGGCGGCCAATGCAGTATGTTCAGTGTTGGCGGAGAGGCCCAAGGAGCTGGGGGGTGGCAGTCGCTGCGACGGGGTCGGAGGCAGAGCTAGAGGCTCAGACAAAACAGCGGCAAAGACGGACCCAGAGGGGAAGGCGGAGCCGAAGACGCACATGACGGAGACAGTGACAGTGTCCGAGACGTTCGTGGAGACGGGGACAGTGGACGATGCAGGTGGAAGTGCTGGTGCAAAGGTGGGGATGGAGAATGGTAGATCCGGAAGCTGGTGCGAGGGTAGGAGCGGTATAAAAGCCGGCGACAAGGAACATATGCAGGGGCATGGAAGACGGCGGGGTCAAGGACGGCGGAAGGAGCGGACGCAGCGACGGAGGCGGGGAAACAGAGGCGGGACATGAGCAGGGGCGGGGTACGTGGTGGGGGGGCGGCTAGGCAGGGACGGCAGAAGGAAGGGGAGGGGCCGGGGGGGGGAGCGGGGGGGAAGGAGCAGGGAGGGGGGGGGGGGGAAGAGCAGGGCAGGGGTAGAGACGACAGAATGGAAAGGGTTGAATGCAGAATGAAAGGATCCGGGCGGGGGTCAGAGAGAGAACTAGGTAATGATGGAGTGAGAGGTGCAGGGGCGGGGACAGGAACGCCGGAAGGAGCGGGTGCAGGGGCAGAGCAGGGCAGGGCAGAGCCAAGTGGCGGGGGTGGCGACATGGGCGGTGAAGGGGTGGCCGGGGCTGAGAAGGGCGGAGCTGTGACGGAGCGGGGAAGGCCCTGGGCGGTGGAGGCCGCGCGGGATTGCCCTCTGGCCGCCCAAGGCCCCCCTCCCCGCCATCACCACTCCCGCGCGCTTTCGAATCCTTCAGAGCTCAGCCATTCCGATGCCGCGCAGGCCCTCTTCCTAAGGACTCGCCCCGGAGGCCGCCGCCGCCGCCACTGCGGTCAGCTCCACGCCTCGTTATATTCTCGTGGGCGGCTGCTGCACGGTGCCGACATGGAGCAGGTACATTGATCTCTTAGTAGATGGCCAATTATTACCGGTAGCGGTAGCTCACTGCATCAACTGATGTCACTGCAGCACCTCAGACCAGGAGGCCCTAGGTTCGAGTCTTGACGGCGGCAGGATTTTCGACACTAGCTTTTCAGCTAGGTCGAATTCAGTCGCTGTCTGAAGGGGAATTCTAGCGGCCGTCTTGTCTGATCGGTAGTTTTCCGTGGTTTCTCCGATCAACACCAGGCGAATGCCGGAGCAGTACCCTACCAAACGGGCCACGAACCGCGTGCGATCTTTCCTTCCCCTTCCTTGACCTATTCTCTCCCCTTAAACACACTTACACGAACATGCACTACCGGAACTACCACATATTCTGGGAGGCCGGTCGGGAGCTTAGGGCTTGTCCCGGCTGGGGCGGTGCCCCGCTGGTGGGAGAGTACTGGTTAGGGGGAAACCCCACTAGCCGACGGTAGGTCGGTGCCGGATCTCGCCATCCAGCGAGGGGAAATCACTGCCAACTCCCGGAAAAACATGCCCTACACTAACGGGACTAATGACCGAAGCAGTTGACGCGCCCGGAAATACGAAAAAATGAATCAATCAATCAATGGCCAATTACAGCCCACTGACATTTGACTGTTGGAATGTATCCATGTAGGAAAATCCTCGGCAGGGGAATACGCTGTACTTAAAATCACTTCACAAATATATGCGTATTAAACCGAATTATGCTCATGGTCGCTGACCGGTAAAGTTGGACATGTGAAAATGGGTCAGTGGGTTCGGCAGAGTTGAGGAGCGGATCAAACTGTTGAGGAGATGGGAATAGTTGGTCGTCGGGGATGGTGTGTGTGGAAAATAAACACCACGAAATGAGCCAATAAGCCGTGAAGGAGGTTGCAGCTTCAGCCACTGACACTGGATGGTTAGAGTAGACTAGGAGAGACGTAAGGAAGGATAACCAACTATAATTTTCATTCAATTTACGTATGAAAACTTTCTCAAAATGCAACACACGTTGAGTAATAATTTAATAATTAAAAATCACAATAATAACAATAACAATGATAGAACAGGCTGGATATGTGAAAATAATAATAATAATAATAATAATAATAATAATAATAATAATAATAAAACATTTTATAATGATATTTTATTATTTTATTAATAATTTTATTGTTATTTTACTAATAAGTTTGATACTTTCGTAGTGACGCAATTAAATGAATAATTATTTAATTCTGAGTTCACGAACGTTAGTCCGACTAAAAATCTAAATTGCCAAGTGTTTGTCTTCTTCTTTAGTTTCCTTTTACCTATTTCTTTACCGAGGTACCGGAACGCCATTCCTTCCAACATGGATAACTCAAGTAATCCTATGGATTTAACACTCTCAAATAGACTATGATACGCGTATATCTATAATATGCAACCTAGTTTTTGGATTTAAGATGTGTACTTAACCTCACAAATCGACAGGCAACACGCCTCTGTCTCACTGATGTTTAGCATATCTTTTATAATTTGTGTACGGTATGATGTAAATTAGACTCATAATAATTCATAGTTTGTTAAGTACTATCTTGTAACATTGCCTTTTCTGAAACTGAAGAGGACCGCACATACGTGGTCGAAACGTCTTAAATAAATACATTTATAACTTGACTGGAATTATCGTTTTTTATTTGAATGTTACAAAAAGTTATTGTAGTAATAGGCTACTTTTAAGTGGAGTTCAACAGCGCCTCTGACCGGGAGGTCCTAAGTTCGAGTCCTGACTGCGACAGGATTTTCGACACTAGCTTTTCAGCTAGGTCGAATTCAGTCGCTGTCTGGACGAGAATTCTAGCTGTCGGCTGCTCTGATCGGTAGTTTTCCGTGGTTTCTCCGATCCACACCAGGCGAATGCCGAAGCAGTACCCTACCAAACTGGCCACGGACCGCGCGCGATCTGTCCTTCCCCTTCCTTGTCCTATCTTCTCCCTTTACACATATACTTACACTAACATACACTACACTACCACATATCCCGGGAGACCGGTCGGGAGCTTAGCGCTTGTCCCGGCTGGGGCGGTGCCCCGCTGGTGGGAGAGTCCTGGTTAGGGGGAAACCCCACTAGACGACGGTATGTCGACGCCGGATCTCGCCATCCGGCGGGGGAAGATCACCGCAATCTCCCGAGAAAAACATCACTACACTAACGGGACTAATGACCAAAGCAGTTTACGCGCCCGGAAACACGAAAAAATCAATCAATGAATCAATCAAGTGGCGTTCAAATTTTGTTGTCGCTCGGGTTGCCGTTTTCCTTAAATTTTCCTTGGTGTATTTCAAGTTTCCTCAAGATCTCGGGCGTCCTTGAACGCGATCCCGCTCTCCTGGCAAGTGATCCGGAAGTCCAGCGGAGCGCAAGGACGATTGCGCCATGTGAAAGGAAGGAGGGTCTTTGGAGAACGCTAATTGAAAGAGCAGCGGACAGCGTTCTGGAGGTTTTGTCTGTCTCCCCTTGTCATCTGTCTGCACGCGATTGTGCTCCAATTTATCTTTTTTCCATTTCTTTCATACTCCCTCGTAACACACGTGTCCGGAGTAGCCTTGGAAAAATACGTCGTCGTGTTCCTTGCGAGGTGAGATCGGGGTTCGCATGAGAGAAAGTGATTGTGTACCTAACTAATAATTCGGCGTATTAATTGCACAAATGAAGGAAGAAAAAGTCGAGCTACATTTTCTGTGAGAATGCAGGAGAAACTATGCGTCTTGAAGGATTATGCCAACTCCTTTTCTAGCATATCAACATGCATTTGTAATGTTACTTATGACATTTTATTTACAATGTTAGAGGTCGTATGGAGGCATTAGGTGCTATGGTAAAAGGTTTACTTTTATAGGTCTAATGTCAGAAGTTCTCGGATAACATGTCTAATGAAATTCGTCTCAATGTCAGTTATGTGTAATGAAATTTGGTTCAAATAATGCCAATGTAAACTCTATTTTTTTTTATCAGAAATTCCTAATAGAATGTCGTCCTCATTATGTGAGTATATAAATACGTCTAAAATGAAATTTCAATATCGAAGGATGTGTTGTAACACACAAGCTATAGTAACATATATAATAAAAACGTTCACTTGAATCAGACAATCTTGCCCTTCAACTTTGTTATTAGACCTGATATACCAACTGGATCTCCTTGTGTTATACCTACTAAGTTGGACTTCTAATTTTGGTTATTTTGTGCTTTTTGATTAATTATTTGGTGGACCCTTTGCATTGGACATATCTGAACAATAGATCACAGAAATTTGTTTTTTCTTTCCTTCGATTTCATTTTCTGGAACCATTCATAAATCTGTCAACATATCTCGTGAGAAATCGTATTTATCTTTGCGAGTGGCGAGAAAAAGAAAGGAATACTAAAACAAGTCTGTTTTTATTTATAAACATACGCATGGAATTGTGAACCTCTTATCTGGAAAGTGCCAGAAATGACATTGTTCCGCAATGCATTCATTATTTTTAAAATCATGTTCCAAATGTGAAAATAACAACATCCTGAAACTCAATTTCCAGAGTTTCTGAGAACCTATACTACAGGGAGATTGATTGATTGATTACATCGTGCCTTCTGCGTATTGACTCCTATGAACATTAGTCACCTAAATGGAGTGCATGTTATCATGATCTTTTCCCTTTGAAAAGTGAGATACGGCTCCGCTCTGCACGTCGGCCTTCGGAGTTTTCCCTATTCATATACCTCCGCATGTACCTGTACTTCCCTATTCATGTACCGGAGCACCGCCCTAGCCGAGAAAAGCTCTATCCCCCAACTGATCTACCGACATGAACGGTAGAAAGAAATGGGGAGGACAAGGGAGAGGAAGGAAAGATCGCGCGTTACATGTTTGTTATGGTACTGTTCCGGCATTCGCGTGGTGTTGAACGGAGAAACCAAGGAAAATCGATCAGCCGACTACTAGAATTATTCTCCAGGCAACGGCTGAATTCTACCAAGCTATCTTTCTAGGATCGAAAACCTTAATTGTGGGAATTCTGATTGGATGTTGTTGACGTTCTTATAAGAAGAAATAAAAGAAGTCATCTTCGTCAACATATCAGCTTTATTAGATACGGCTTTCGACGGCTTTGCCGTCATCGTCAGTCTACAGAATACAGAAAAATACAAAAAAAACAAAACATTTTTATAAATACACAATAAGATAGAAAAAAAAATAATTCAATTACAATTGAATTTTAGAGTTATCCATCAATTGTAATTTAATTAATTTTTTTCTATCTTATTGTGTATTTATTTATAAATTTTTTTTTTTTTTGTATTTTTCTGTATTCTGTAGACTGACGATGACGGCCAAGCCGTCGAAAGCCGGCTATCTTAATAAAGCTGATATGTTGACGAAGATGACTTCTTTTATTTCTTCTTCAAAAACCTTACCCAGTCTGGACTCAAACCCTAGAATATCCCAGATAGAGGCACTACAGTGCGCTACAGAACCCTATTCTTCTCCATTTACAAAATGTAACCAAACGTCCAAATAGGTTTTAGTAAAATAACAGTATAGAAATGTAACTCCAGTTCTTTTGAGTATTCAAAACGTCCGTCCGTCTATATGTCTGTCTGGTGTATGTGAAAAACACTAGCGCCTGAACTCTTGGTACGATTTTTACCAAATTGAAAAAAAAAACACCTGTCGATCTACCTTGAGGAAAAGCTCTGCGATTTTGAGAAACATTCATTAACTTTTGGTGGGGTACTTTACATGAAACCCCCCGAAATTTTCGAAATTTTCTCAAAAATAGCTCAACTTTTTTCTTTAAATTTCTTGTAAGAATCGAGTAAAATACACTTACTAAGCTGGTATAGATTCGAATTTCACGATTATGTCTAAATTTTCAAAAACTGCAAAAGTTTGAATTTTTTCGGCGCCTTGCTACAACTACAATATTGCAAGAGATATTTCCTTCAAGTAAAATTTGTTCTCCACATTAAGTTCTTTCGTTAAGATCATGTTCATTTTTCTTTAACATTTTAATAGTTTTCACACTATATTGATGCAATTTGTGCAATTTTGAAAAATAACGAAAACAAGATTTTCTCAAAAACGGCTCCACATTTTTTCTTTAAACGTTTGTTACTCTATACGATGACATAAACGTCAAATTGCCCTCTCGTTTTGTTTTTACAAAATTTACAAAAATTTAATTTTCTTGACTCGTCTCTCACGTCGTTAATATTTACATTAGCGGCAATTTGTTCAAATTATTGTACTTATGAGTACATGTTCTGTAAATAATGCCATAAATTAAATTCCGAATTTTCAGAAACGCTCATACGTATTTATCTTAGAAACGACTCCAATTTTTTTTCTTTAAGCTCTCCCAAAGGATAGTGCGAACTGCAATGTTTAATATGACCTAAAATTCATTTTGGTTTATTCTTTTGTTTTTTCAAAAATTACACATGTCATTTTTTTGAAATATCTCTGAAGCCGTTAATATGCACATTTCCATTGACTTATATACAGTCTAGCATTAGCAAGTGAATGGGCTTCAAATTACTTCATAAACATAATAGATTCCTGTGAAAATAGCCTGAAATTTTGCATTTACAATAACACTTAAACGCCATTTTTTTTTAAACGACTCCAAATGTTTCAATGAAAATTGCCATTTAGAATTAGATTTTACTCTTCTTTAATATTATGAAAGTAATATTGCGGTTCTACTATTAGGAAACCGAAAACTTGAGAAAATTTCCAAAATATATAGTTTGGGCGGCGATAGATGGCAGCTGGCAAGAGAATGGGGCAAGACCGTAAAGCCAGTCCACACCAATGAAATTAGAAAACTTTTACTTCGAGAAAGTCTGTGCCATTCTCTAACACCACTAGTTTTTCTTAAAATGTTGCTCAACATGATTTGTCGCGCTATTTAGTTAACAAGCCAACAAGTGAACCAAAAATTCGGCCAACAAAAACAGCTCGTTGACGAGAAACATTGATATGGTGATTCTGACAAAATTTTTAGATAAAACAAAGAGGCCATTGCTTTTATTATTGATGTCCGGTTTTCGTTATCTTTGGCGATATCAATCTAAGGAAACATACAAATATAAAATATCGGTTTAAAGAGTGAAAAAGGTAAAATGCATGGTATGTACACCTAATACCATAAGTAAAGGACAGTTTAGTATCATTTATAACACAATTTCTACAAAGTATCTCGTAAATGTACAACTGATCGATAGAGAATTACTCTGTACTTACTATCGAAGAGATTTAACATTAAAATTGAATTTCGTAGAGCATTATTAAATTAATACACACGCAGCCTGCAGCACACATTACATTGCAATACATAATCGTAAACGACACGTTCTACATTGCCTTCGTTCTAAAACCCGATTTGCGGGCCCGCTAATCTCTTTGTTAGAGTAATCTGAGCTTTTAGCGCATTGTTCTGCTTAGATTGCTCGGTTTATATTTATCACATTCCGCCCTCGACTCTCGGAAAGTGGGGTGTCCCTGAACCAGCCAGCGGGACGAGCGGCCGCCCGTTACACGCATACGGTCAACCAGACTGCGCCGGACACAAATCGATTTTTGCACGCCTCCGTTTTGTATAGAAACCACAAAGCGAAATTGTCTCTACAGCGCCAACCCGATGTTATCTGAGTACGAAGCAAAGAAAACAAAAGAAGTGCTGAATAATTTACGTAATATGGCGTGTACCTCGCATGAGGGTATTCAAGTGTTACGGTTGCCAGTGCGCCCATTGGAAAATGGCACTGCGGTAGAACCTTGCATGTGAGTAACCACGTGCCAAGGACCAAGGGTCATTCATTGGAAACAGTGCCACCGAGTGCCGACTCAGAAGTTCCGGCTGACGAAGCACGAGAGTAGAAGAGAATGTCGGATGGATGTTGCCAAATCAGTGTTTGACCAAGCGGAACTGATCTCAGCAGTTTTTTTTTCTTCCAACTAGAGACAAACTTAGAAAATTATTATTTGTCTATTGCAGTGATTCCTATATTCCTCGCGTTCAATAAGGGGTGGATTTGATGAATGGATTAGTGATTTCGATCTCGCCAACTGCTAAGGTCATTAGTCGCGTAAGTATAGTGCATGTTTTATCGGGGCAGGTGGCGGAGATCTACCACGCTGGCTGGCGAGATTCGGTACCAACCTACATCGCCTTACGAATATTCTCCCCAACCACGTGTCCCCTATCTCTAAGCTCTCGACCAGTCTCCCGGCATGTAAATGAACGTGAACTGTAAGTGTAAGGGTGTGTGCGGAAGAGGTGAAGATATGATAAGGAAGAGGATGCAAAGATCGCCGTACCGGTAGCGATAGCTCAGTGCATCAACTGATGTCACTGCAGCGCTTCTGACCGGGAGGTCCTAGGTTCCCACTCCCCACGGCGGCAGGATTTTCGACACTAGCTTTTCACCTAGGTCGAATTCAGTCGCTGTCTGGAGGAGAGTTCTAGTGGCCGGCTGCTCTGATCGGTAGTTTTCCGTGGTTTCACCGATAGACGTCAGGCGAATGCCGGAGTAGTACCATACAAAACGGGCCACGGACCGCACGCGATCTGTCCTTCCTCTTCCTTGTCCTTGTCCTATCCTCTCCTCTTACACACACACTTACACTAACATGCACTACACTACCACATATTTCGGGAGACCGGTCGGGAGTTTAGAGCTTGTCCCGGCTGGGGCTATGCCCCGCTGGTGGGAGAGTTCTGAATAGGGGGAAACCCCACTAGCCGAGGGTAGGTCGGCGCCGAATCTCGCCATCCAGCGGAGGAAGATCACCGCCAACTCCCGAGAAAAAATCATGCACTACACTAACGGGACTAATGACTGAAGCAGTTGACGCGCCCGGAAACACGAAAAAATCAATCAATCAATCAATCAAAAAGATCGCCGTGGGCTGTTTATTAGGGTACTGCTCCGGCATACGCCTGATGTTCATCGGAGAAACCACGGAATAGTACTGATCAGATCAGCAACCGCTAGAATTCTCCTCCAGACAGCGGCTGAACTCGACCTAGCTATGTAGCTTGTGTTGGGAGTCCTGCCACCGTCGGGACTCGAACCCTAGGACCTCCCTTCTCAGAGGCATCGCAGTGACATCAGCTGGTGCCCTGAGCCACCTAACGGTTTAAGAGTGCACATTGCGCAAGGGTCTACTCCGGGGGTGGTCTTCGAGTTCACTAGTCACAAGTGACCTACATGAGTTGAAGCACAAGAAACGTGAATGATCTAAAAATTGTTTCACATACCAGTTTTAGACAAAAAAGTTGTCAGTATTTGGTGCTGTCCGTAATATTTCACCATATTCGAAATTTCTCCTTTATGAAAGATAAAATTCAACGGTAAGGAACGGGAAAGAAGAAAACAAATCAACACACTCCAACCTGTAACCAAAGGCAAGGCAAACAGCAAAGAAAGAAAAAGGGTATGTAATAACGAACTAAGTTTCGTATGGTAAAAATCGTTAATTTGTTTGGCGGTGCATTGTAGTTTACAAATAGACTCTTTTAAGAGCGTTATTTCTTCCAAATTTGAAATTCAGATGTTCATTAATTTATAAAAATATAGTAATTTACAATTAAAGTAATATTTTCTTATTCTGAGAATTCTGATTCCAGATTTTTCAGATACAAGTCAAAATCACTTTCTAAGATTCTGCAACGCAAACATAAGGGAAAAATCTCTCGTTGCAAGACACTATTCATGCCAGATATTCGTAAATATCATCAAATATTTCACTAAAATTGAAATGAAATATATAATAATCTTATAATACACGAAATAGAAATATATCAACTTCATTTTATAACAATGAATCAAGTGGTACTTCAACACAATTGTTCAGTTAATTACAAAAACGCCAAAAACGTCTATATCGTATTTTGTTTATGTAAAACTGAACGGGATGGTTCAAGTTTGTGAGGAAATATTTACATCGTAACTCAATATTTTAAGTTCAGAGTTAAGAGTATTGAAAAACAGTTCAGGTACATCTCCAAAAAAATGTTTACTGATTTTCGTGGAAGTGACAAATACGTTTCCAAAACGTGTTAATAGGAATGTTAATAGGAAAGAATGGCACTTAGTACATATAAAGCCAGATTACTATAAAGATATTTTTGAAACACATGGAACAAAGAGAAAGTCGTAAAAAAATCTAAACTGCAAATGTCTTAGTTAAGGGAGAGACAAATTACGAGTCAGATGTAGGTGTCTGTAAGACCATTACAAAACGGAAAAAGAACGTAAATAGCATCAATTCTATCGATCTTCCGTGTACTGTAGGATCTTGGACTAAGGTTAGTTACAATTTTTCGAAAATATGAGTAGTTTCCGTGTACTTTTGAGCGAAATTTAGACAATTTTTAATTTTAAAAAAGTTCTTAAAAATACGCTCCAAATTTTTTCTTTAAATTTTCTCCTCATATCTATCAAAAGACGGTCAAAAATATTGTGTTGCCTTATTTCCGAAAAACTCACTGTTTTCGAAAATTGCAAAAATCTTACAATTCAAAACCACAGAATTTAAAATAGAGCTTTTGCTTGAAAAAATAACTGCTTTAAATAGAAAATCAGCTCTTTAAAAAGGACATGTATAATTTTTTGAACAAATGCGTATTTTTTGCATTATTTTGTTGCTGAAGTTAATGCGATTTATAAAAAAGTATTTGAACAATAACCACTCCAATTTTTGCTTCATTTTTTTCGTCGGCTAGAACAAGGAACGCTAAAAAGAATGACGCAGGCCTTTGAATTCTCTGAATTTCCAAAATTTTAAATTTAGAAATAATTTCTGAAAATATGTGCTGTTGTAACACCAATAGATTAACATACGTACCCGGGTACAGCTTGATGGACAGAAAGAAAAGTGATGACATTCCAGCAGAATTAAGATGCCAAATATAAAAAACAATACCAATTGACATGAAAGGAACATATTGAACATATACCAGACGGAAGAATGACTAAAACAATAAAGCAATACATACTGAAAGGTAGAAGATCATTTAAGAGATCTAAGAAAAGAAGGAAAGATTCCATTATTTAAGAAAGGTAATAGAGAATACTGTTAGAATTATAGAGGCATCAGCTTTTTGGATAGCGCGTATATGATATATGCTAGAATATTTTATCAAACACTGAAAACAATGGTCGATTGCTTACTACGCGAAGATTAAATGGGATTTAGAAAGGGTCGCGACACGATAGATGCCATACATATGCCATCTTTGCCATATATATGCTATCAAACAGATCGTAGAAAAAAGACGTGAATTTAACTTGAAAACTCGGCATATATTGATTTTGAAAAAGTTATCGATAGCGTAAACAGGGCGAATTTATTAAACATATTTATTAGGTTTATCTTTCCATCTTATTAATGCTATCAAACGTCTGTACCAAAGCACGATAGATGTTATTGATACAGGCAAAAGGTAGACGGAAGACGTTAAAACAAATGAAGATGTTGGACAGGGATGTTGTATTTCCTCCAAATTGTTTATTGAATATCTGACGACATTTTTCACAAATTAAGAGAAGTTTTTAACTCGGTAATTTAACTAAACCCTGCCTAAATGAACTTCAACCTTCTTACATATGCTGATGATGTGGTAATGATCCAGCAAACTGAAGACCTGCTGCAAAGAGGAATGTATACATTGCAAAATATATGTGAAGATTGTAACCTTAAAATATCTACTAATAAAACTAATGTGATGACTTTTCACGGAAAATACCCTGTATGATCAAAAGTAGTATTAAATGGGAAGACTGTAGAACAAGTGACCAGTATTGATTACTTGGGATGTGAAGTATCTTTTGTATTTGACGTCGATGTCACAAATAGGTTTATGTGCAACATATTTATGGGAAAATTCATAGAACTCTGAAACGTAAAACAAGAAAAGAAACCAGACTTAAGTTCTAAAATACGATGGCAGTACCAGTATTTTTATAGGCAAGCGAGATAAAAGAGATAAATAGAGTGAGAGGCGCAGAAATGAGATTTCTTAGAGCTGAAAAGGGTGTCTCTAGATGAAAAATTAGGAGTGAGGAAATACGTAGAGTTACTGATATTTAGTCTTGAGAATAAGATCAGTGCCACTAAAATGAACTGGTGCAGTCACCTGAAGCGAATGAGCAGAAACCGAATTCCTCGATTGGCGAGGGACTATAAACAGCCGAACGAAGGAGTATCGGTAGTCTGAGAAGAAGATGGTTTCCGGAACAGGCAGCCCTGCCTAATCCAAGACATGAAGAAAAAGAAGAAGAAGAAGAAGAAGAAGAAGAAGAAGAAAAAGAAGAAGAAGAAAAAGAAGACGAAGAAGAAGAAGAAAAAGAAGAAGAAGAAAAAGAAGAAGAAGAAGAAGAAGAAGAAAAAGAAGAAGAAGAAAAGAAGAAGAAAAAGAAGAAAAATGTGCGAAATATTTAATTTTTTTATTTTGTTTATACCGGTATTAGTAAAAGACACTAATTTTTGCACCTCGAAATATTTGGGGAAACGCTTTGTTGGTCAAAATGGCACGGAATTTTGGGGAATTTTTTGTTGCTTTTTTGGCATAAAAACTCATTTATTTTCTCGTATCATCTTGGGTTGGTCTCCTGAAGACCCGGTTCTCAATTAATGCTTGTGTTTCTTAAAGGCCTTCAATTCACTAACCCGAAACGTTTAGTCATGTTCAGGTCTTGTATTTTCGTTAAATTGATGTACGCACTATCTTGCTTGTAAAAGATAATGAAGCCTCTGAGCCAATTTCAAATTGCCTGTTTCGTCGCCCAAGCAACACCTTCTTTCTCCCCTAGTAGATGAAAGGAGCGTAACAAAATTAGCGTGGTCAGAAGGAAGAGCAGGCCACATGGCCTGAGTCTCGCCACGTAAAATAAGGCATTCATTCATCTTTTATTCGGACGATTTTTGTTTTAATTTATTTTTTGTCCGATGGAGACCTTGTATTTTGCATTGTGAAACTGAAAATACAACAACACATGTAATACAGACAATAATTGAACTTTAAATTATTGAAAGTTTAATATGGATGATGTCAGCTTAAAAAAATTGGAATGTCCATGTTTGATGTATAACGTCTCTTATAAGTGTTTTCTTTCAAAGAGTATTTTGATTTATTTATTTATTTAGTCAAAAACAGTCAAAAACTGTATGTGACGTATGGGGGAGAAAATGTACGTAATCAAGGGTATTTGGCTTAAAAGGTCCGATTAATTCGACTTTATGCCAGCTAGCTGTGTCCACAACGCTGAACCTTGTTTTTATTTTTTATGCACGCACTGAGGGTAAGGGAGACAAGGTGAATACAACGAATTCCCATCCTCGTATCTACCTTATTTGGCCTGCCTGCCTGCCTGCCTTCTTTCGTCACACAGCTATAGAAACTGATACGAGTTGTATTAGAAAGCAACAGCTTCATTGTTTTCCCCGGCCGGGAATCGAGCGCGGGACGGCCTCACAGAGAGCTAGCACTGTCCATGAGCCACCCAAGGGGTTTCTTCCGAAGAAGAGTAACAAACCCAAAACATTTCATGGCAAAATGTACTTCATCCGTTGTAAAAGCCGAAATGTACCAATGTAATAAATGTAAGATATTTTGAACCACATACATTAAAAGTAATTACATGAACAGAAAATAATTTTGACTCTGTCTAAAGAAACCCATTAAGTTCAAGGTATATTCCAAAAATATATTTTTCCTACTGACTGAAAAAATATAAAATGGATATAGTACCTTTTGGAAAGCTTCTCAAATCTCTATCAAATCTTCTGTATTTGCGGACTTGTGGACGTCATTTTCTTTGCCGTTCGAGATTGAAGTATTCTTCAAAATATTTTGTCCATCAGAAACTCAAAACATATTAGTGACTGGAAATTTAAATTGTTATAATATGGTGCATTTTCCAAAATACATACAGAATCTCGATGTTTACAAAGTGCAATTTCGAAATGTCCCTGTTTAGGTATACAGTAATTTAAGAGCAAACTGACAAAACTCAATATGAAAATGAGATGTATTAAAATAATATTAACGTACATAAATATAAAATTCAATTAACTACTTTTGTCGTATTTAAGTATATTAAATTACTGTTTAACATTCACCAAATCTAGGTCGCCAAAATTAGGTCGCCGATGTAAATATACTTTCCGTTCTATTTCAAACTTCTGTCTAAAATTGAAATGCATAGTGCATTTTGAGTTACAATGTATCTCAGGATACTTTCAAAATGAATTTTTCGTCATCAAAATAACGTTTTGGATCAGCACACTTTCACAGTTCTTCTGTCCACATACGTATCAGAATCGCTGACTCCATTGCTGCAGTTGCTCAAAAGAGAAATAGCCTTATGCAGCGAAAATGACTAAAAGCATGCGCTGTAACGCAAGTGAGCACTAGAGCAGGGTCAAAGGGGGAAAGCTAGGGACTGTACTTGGCCACGTCGAACGAACTCAAGATTAGCCGTGTATGTCGATGTCACATCGAGTGTGAAAATCGAGGAGAGACTTCATTCGGCATTTCTGCTCAACTACCAAAGACATTAAATGGAGAGCAGACATTCTCTCAAAGAAGTAGTACGTAAGTGAAAAAAATTCACCGTTTTCCGGTGCACGATTACATAACTTTTTCTTCTTACGAAAAATTCGTAAGGCGAGAAAGTAAAAATAACGCTGATTTCTCTGTACAAGATATAGAGAGAGACCAGTGGAAAATTCCTGCTCAAATTCTAGGTCTTCAGTGTCCGAAGCCAGAGACATAATGGAAGAATGATAGTCTGAAGTTGGAACTTAGCCTTCACCTTTAGCGATGGACCTAAAGACAGCATTTGAAATTCATACCCGGTGATCTGGACTCACCAGATCTAAGAAGTATGAGTGAGACTGGAAGAAGCCTGAAAAAAGTTGCAACGAAACAAATGTACGAATCAAAATTATAGAACTTCACGATTCTAATTTTGGAAGAACTTGCACATTTTATTACCTTTCCATGTTTTCACAGCACAATTCATTCTTTAATTTGTAACCATCTGTCATAAAAATTCAAGACGTCACTCCACCTCCCCTTGAAAAACAATCGATGGAAATTGAATACACTTAAAATACGTTTTTATATGATACATTTTATATAGTACAAATTCTGAAGTAAAGTAATTTAATAACATATTTTTATAATTAGTGAATAATAATATTTTCTTTAAAAATGATTATTCCTGACAATTTTCAAGCGTGCTTTGTAGTAGGAAAACTCCTGTTCTTGCCTTTATTTAACGAAAAAGAACGAGAAAACTGCTCAAATGTTGATAAAATTATTCATGACTGTATCTAAAGATATATTTTTAAAAACAGATTATATTTAAAAAAAGATATATTTCTCCATATTGTAGTTGAAAAAGAAACGTCGCAAAAACTTACAATTTTCGAAAATTCAGGTAATTCAATAAAAATTGAATCGACGTCATTTTAATAAATGTTGTTTGCTCCGAGAAAAAAAATAGGAGGTATTTTCAGAAAATTTTGAAAACGCAGTTGGAGCTTCATAGAGAATACCTCCCAAAACCAAAATATTCGTTTCAGATTCAAGGAGCCGCGACATAAGCCAGAAAGATCAGGGGATTGAAATTTTGGTAAAAATTCTGCCTACAGTTTAACTGTTGGTGTTGTTCATAGATGGACGGGCAAACGGCCGGCCGGTTGGACGGATGGACGGATAGGCAGACAGGTGGACAGACGTTTTTACTTAAACCAGGCCATTTTCAGGTATCAAGGTCTTACAAAGCGTGGATTGTGACTATCCAACATGTTAAAAGATGTTATATTCTACTTATATAAAAAATTTCCTCATTTTCTGTATTAGGGACCTTCAATATGATTTTTTTGCAGAAAAGACGTCGTTTTTTCTGCAGCAATACAAAACTTTCTCTGTACTACGCAAATAGCATAGAATCTTCTGTAACAGGAGAAAGTAATATTCAACGATTACAAGAAGACTTCCTAAAACTAAATATGAATATTATTTGTGGGAAGAGAGAATTTCGTCTATTTCATCCTCCCTAACCCGGCCCTGGAGATTACCCAATGCTCAATCCCATCCTACTCCACTGAGCTGCAGCAGGAGTATTTTTGCATGAATATACTCATTATGTGACAGTAAGTGAAGAGAAAAGTCAAATAAAGCAACAAGAATACAGAAGTGAATAGGCACTCATACTAAGTACACACGCACATCGTGCTCATGTCATCCACGCATTAAGAAAGTTCATTAGAGAGCATTGAACTTACCGGAGGCACACTGCCTTCCGTGGATGCTGTGAATGTGATATTATCCCCGCACGTTGTCTTGAACCGTCATTTCGCTAGATGCAAGAGGAGTAGGACAAGACTATTGTATGAAAATTGTGGCTTACTTTTCTATACAAAATAGTTTCTATTACACGGGAGGAAACATTTCTGGTTATTAGATTTTTGTCAACAAAACCTTTTGCTCTCATTTGTTCTGAGTTCAACGAATGTTAGTAAAGGAGTGGCGGTAGCTATTCTGGGGCTCAAGAAAACGTGCGTGAATAATACCATTACAGAAGAACGCCTTCCTTATTCATCGATACGCTTAAATATATGGAAAGAATAGAGTAGCAGTAGCAGCAGTAGAAAGAATAGAGTAGCACGTATTGTCGCCGCAATGTGGTAATCGTAACTGGAGGTGCTACATTGATTGATTGATTGATTGATTGATTTTTTCGTGTTTCCGGGCGCGTCAACTGCTTCGGTCATTCGTCCCGTTAGTGTAGTGCATGATTTTTTTCTCGGGGGATGGCGGCGATCTTTCCCCGCTGGATGGCGAGATCCGGCGCCGACCTACCGTCGGCTAGTGGGGTTTCCCCCTAACAAGGACTCTCCCACCAGCGGGGCACCGCCCAAGCCGGGACAAGCTCTAAGCTCCCAATCGATATCCCGGAATATGTGGTAGTGTAGTGCATGTTAGTGCAAGTGTGTATGTAAGATGAGAGGACAGAAATAGGAAGAGAAAGGACAGATCGCGCGCGGTCCGTGGCCCGTTTGGTAGGGTACTGCTCCAGCATTCGCCTGATGCTGATCGGAGAAACCACGGGAAACTACCGATCAGAGCAGCCGGCCGCTAGAATTCTCTTCTAGACAGCGACTGAATACGACCTAGCTGAAAAGCTAGTGTCGAAAATCCTGCAACCGTCAGGACTCGAACCTAGGACTTCCCGGTCAGAGGCGCTGCAGTGTAGAGGTGCTACAAAATGGCACAGACATTCTCGTACGATTTTTTTCTAATTTCCTTTGTGTGGTCTGGCTTTAAGTTTTTGCTCCATGCTCTGGTCAGCAGCCATCTATCGTCGCCCAAAGTAAATTTTTTGGACAATTTCTCAAATTTTGCTCTCAAAGTAGTACATCTGAATCATTACGTCAAGAATATAGAAGAAAAGTAAAAACTCGTTCTAAATAGAAATTTTCATTGAAAAATTCATAGTCGGTTTTAAAAAATGGCGATTAAGCATTTCTATAAATGCGAAATTTAAGCTGATTTTCACAGGAATCCTTTTGGTTTTCGAAAAAGTTTATTTGAAGTCATTTGAAGCACATCTACTCACAAATGTAATAATGGATACAAATCGATGGAAATGGTCATATTAACGACGTGAGAGGTATTTGAAAATGAATACATTTGTGTAATTGTTGAAAAAAACGAATAAATACACCAATATGAACTTTACACCATATTAAAAAGTGCAAATAACACTATCAATTAGAAAAAATTTGGAGCCATTTTTGAGAAAATAGCGTTTGAGCGTTTCTGAATACGCGGACTTTTAAGCTCGTTTTTTATAGAAAACTGTTGTGTTGTCGAGAAAATTAATTTGGCATTATTTAAAGAACATATACTCTTAATTTTAATAATGTAATGAAATCGATTTTAATATAAATATTACGGACGTAAGAGACAAGTCAAAAAACTTACAAAAAGGCGTTTATGTCATGGTATAAGGTTCGCTTGACACTAAGCCTACCAAAAATTTTAAGAAAAAATTTGGAGCCGTTTTTGAGAAAAGCTGTTTTTGTAATTTTTTAAATTGCAAATATTGCACGCACTATTGCACGAAAACTACTAAAATTCGAAAAAATCTACATGAACTTATTGAAAGAACTATTTATGCAAAACAAATTCCATATGAAGGAAAAATCTCTGCCCTCAAGTTGTAGGAAGATCCCGAAAAAAATTCAGGGGTAATGTGGTATTGGCTGAGTATTCGATATATTCTCTTTTCCCACTAATTATGCCCAAATAAGTCATTTGTACTTATTTGTAACAGTAATGTAAAATTAAACTGCTTATACTGCAAATATATAAACGATATATTATAGGTAGCAAAAAAAACAACTTTAAACTAATCCTGTAAATCAGGAATTAATGAAATTAAAACAAAATCTATGCACATATAGTTTTATTCAAATATTTCCTTCGTTTGCATATCATTTAACCCTGATTTAATGCAGTTGCAAGTTGTTTTTTGCTCTCCTGTAAAATTAAGTGTATATGACCTATCAGCTTATTCATCGGGATCAATATATTGTGTGAACTGTCTATACATTACATTTTCAAAAAACCAAAGATCCCCGTTATGGAAAGTCAGTTATATTATTATTGCAAAAATACAAATAAACATTTAACTCACATATTTCACTTTTTATTCTTGGCATTTACAGCGTTTCGACGAGTTTTTTATTTCCATAATTACAAAATTAAACATAATTAGTTTTTAAATTTGTTAAGTCTAAAAGCTAAGGAAATACAGAAAAATTAGTTCACATCTATAAAATTACTTTTCCTACAAATAATTCAAAAATTATATAAGTCCTATTTCTAATATTTCAGCTATTGTATCAAACATCTCTTTATCAAATTCCTTGACACATCTATTTTCTAGAATATTTTGTAACCCACAATACAAGTGACCATTATTTGGCTTTAGGATAAATAATACTGCTTAACAACGGTGAATTTATCTGAATGGCATTCATCAGCTTTTTTTGCCATAGCAATACTGAAAATTTCTTTAGCTATAAAAAGATCCATCCAAATGCCTATCAATAAAAAATTTTGAAAAGAGAACTAACCGAAAATGCAAAGAATTTACTATTTAGAATCTTCTCCATGAACATTAGTAGATTATTTAATGGTTTAATTAGCAGATGGTTTGTATTGTGAAGAGTAGGCTTAAAAAAACTTTTTATTTTCACGTTAGTCAATTTTTTGTTATGCTAATATTTGAACTGGAATTAGGCTTTCAGTATAGAGGAGAAGAAACCCTTTTCGCATGTCCTATATTTTCGGGAAAAAGTTAGCCGTTTGTGTCAAAATGGCACGTTATATCATACTTTCATTTTTTTTCTTTCTTTATTTATTTATTTACATATTTTGAATTTATTTTTATTGTTATTTATATTTATAATTTTATTTATAATCATTATTAATATATTTTATGGGGAATGGAAAAATATATTTAAATAATATATTTAATATTTTTTTATTTTATTTATAATCATAATCATTGTTTTATTTATTTATTTAGTTGGTTATTACAGCTTAAACAATATGAATTGACTGGACGAGGATACAAGTTTTTAGGTAGCGCCTGCTCTATCTAGCGGCATATACGCTAACCATATTCCTTAACATGTCGCAACCAGATAGCGTAGTTGTCCGCTTCATACAGAAAAACTCTTGCATCATGAAGAACGATGAAGTTCAAATCGACCGATGATGGAAGTAACAAGGTGTCGCATTTCCGAAAATGTACAGAAACCATAGACAACGGATAGTTTCTCTATTTTCACTATGGCAGAAGCAGACAATCGGAAAGAAATCAAATAATGTGAACAAACCTAGCGCCTAAACCACACGTACGATCTTTTCTAAATTGAAGAAACCCCTGTAGATCTGGCTTTAAAATAAAAAAAAAAAAGTTCTTTAAAATTTGGGGGTACTTTATTTGACGTCCCCGGACATTTTCAAAATTTTCTCAAAAGCAGCTCAAAATTATTTCTTCACGTTTCTTCTAAGAACAGAGTAAAATACATTTATAAAAATGGCATAGGTTCGATTTCCACGGTTATCTGAATTTTCGAAAATTGTAAAAGTTTGAATTTTTTCCGACGTCTTCCTACAACTACAAAATTGAAGATAGAGATTTTTTCTAGAAATTAAATTTGTAGTCCATAAACATCTTTTTCATTAAAGTCATACACATTTTTTTGGAAATTTTAGTAGTTTTCGTGCAATAGTGCGTGCAATATTTGCAATTATAAAAAAAAAGAAGGACAAAATTTTCTCATAAGGAGACCAATTTTTTTTTAATTTTTGAGAGAAATAGTACCAAATGCACCCTATCCGATGACATAAGCACCACATTGCTCTTTTCTTTTTTCTTTTTTTTTTTCAAAAATGACAAAAATGTAATTTTTTGACTTGTCTCTCACGTCGACATTATTTACGTTTGAGGCAATTTCTTTACATTATTAAATTTATGAGTACATATGCTTTAAATAACATTAAATAATGTTTCTCGAAAACTCAACAGTTTTCTGTACAAATGAGCTCAAAATTCTGCATTTTCAGAAACGCTCAAACGCTATTTTCTCAAAAATGGCTCCAAAGTTTTTCTTCAAATTTTTATAATTGATATTGCTATTTTCACTGTTTAATATGACGTAAAGTTCATTATGCTGTATTCTTTTATTTTTCAAAAATTACATAAACGTATTTTTTTAAATATCTCTCATGCCGTTAATATGCACATTTCCATCAATTTGTATACCTCATTACATTTATGAGCGGAAGTGCTTCAAATGACCTTAAATGAAGTTTTTCCAAAACTCAATAGATTCCTGTGAAAAAGAGCTTCAAATTCCGCATTAACAGTAATGCTTAATCGCCATTTCTTAAAAACCGCTTCAATTTTTTCAATGAAAATTTCTATTTAGGACGAGTTTTTACTCTTCTTTGATGTTCTTGAGGTATAATAATTCGGTTGTTCTACTAGGAAAGCAAAAAGTTAAGAAAATGTCAAGAGAATGTACTTTAGGCGATGATAGATGGCAGCTGGCCAGAGAATGGAGCAAGACCTTAAATCCAGGCCACACCAAGGAAATGAGAAAACTATACTACGAGAAAGTCTGTGCCATTCTGTAGTGCCTCTAGTTTATTCATATTAATACTATAATACTATTAAAATCGTCTGTTTCAGTTTTACCCAAATTACAAGTTGTTTTCATTTTCCCAATAAATCAAATTTTCATTGCTTTAATTAAAGTATCAAAGTTGGCAGTGATATATGTGGACAGGAAAGGTAATCAATTAAACTATAATTAATGAAGTACTGAGACGATACTTGAATAATGATTCCTACCAGTATTTGTTACTAAATGAGCCATTACACTCCAAGATTAATATGTTTCATTATCGAAAATGTCTCTCCCACACAAGTCTGACGGAACAGTCATGTGGCTGAAGGCTATACTGGCTCTATTAGGAAAGAAAAACACACATATTTGAAAAAAATGAATTACAAACGGAAGTATGAGAAGTTGTGAGAAAATGAGTTGGAAGGGAAGAGAGCTTCATGTGTTTTTTATTGATCTGGAGAAAGCATATGACTCAGTACTCACAAATAAATTTTGGGGAGCAATACAAAATTTTAAAATTGAAAAATCTCTCTTTCAACTCACAAAACAAATATATGTGGGTATCGAAGCTCTGGTAAAAATTAGAAATGAATTTAAAACTACCAAAGGTTTAAGACAACCCCCACTCTTTTCAAATTTATTTAGAAAAGGTTCTTAAAGGTTGGAATACCTTGTGTCAAGGAATGGGGTTTCTAGTATAAGGACAAGCAATACATTCCCAACTATTAGCGGATGATTAGGTAATAGCAGTTCAAAATAGGAATGATGAGGAATATGACGCGAAAAATAGAATAGGCCTAGGTACAGGGCCGACAAGAGGGAAGAGAGAGAGGGGGGAATGAGAGACAAGGAAAAACAAGGGAGAGGGAAAGAGAGACAGAGGGGAAAAGAGATAGAGGGAAAAAGAGAGAACGCAGGGCAGCGTCAGCCGGGTTCTTTTGGTATTCTTACATAAAGAAAATGATATTTCAACATCGGCAGAAACGAGTGGGGGGAAATCTAGATTTGTGCTTATTATTACAGTACCGGCTGCGCGTAAGCGACTCTGACAGTTCTCGCGGCACCTGCTGTGGTACTCCATGCGACCTGCTCTGAAGCAATCAGCTGGCGAGGATTTGTTTACTTTCTTACAGATAGGATACAGCGTTGCCGTTCATCTGATTCATACGAAATTGCGGAGGCGATAAGGTTCGGCTTTGGCGAAAGTTATAAACATGAAAACCAAGACGTGCCACAGCCTGTCAGAAAGTGTTTATGTTTTGAGATTTCATTTTTCAGTGATATAGGTGGTGCCATGTGCGTAGAAGTGTGTGACAACAGCGCACTGAACTGCCAAAGTCGCTTATACGCTGCCGGTACTGTAGTTTATCAACATCGGGATGTTTTTGATTAACCTTGCTCCAGTTTGTTCTTTGCAAAACTCTCAGTCATGCTGTAAACGTTTCCTATCACATTCTGAGTCTCCTTTGATAGACAGTGCTCTTGAAGGTTTGTGACGACGTCCTGCAGAAATTTGAATTTGGATACTGCATATGCCTATAATTCAGTCTAATTTTGGATTCTTCAATAAAGCTCTTGTGAGTGCAACAGTACGAATTCTTTATCACTGAAGGAGAGCAGAAACTTTTCGTGAAATCTTCACAGAGAAAAACAGCACATGAAATTCATGTTCCCTATCTGGTTCTGATGTGAAAATTGGACGTTAGGAAATTCGTTATCTTCTGTAACCGTACGTTCTACTTAGAGCTTTTGCCAAAGTCTCCTTTAGTTTAGAAATGAAGCTATTTGCAGTGCGGTATTCTACTCTGATTTGCTCGCAACGCATGAGCATTATACATTTCGAGATACATAATTTCCAAGTGTCCCAATGCAGAAATCATTGGCTGACTGTTACAATTTACCATATTTTGCTGTATGGAATCCCTGAATACCACAGTACATTGTAATATTCACTGAAACATTGCGTAATAGTTGTTCTATTGATTTTTTGTAATTCATGCTCTGCAAACAGCACTCGATTTGATGGATCTCCTGTAAAATGAATGTCTAGAAATGCTCTCTAAGTACTGCCTGTTGTTTCAATCAGAATAAAACAAACAGGATTGTCTTCAACTTTATCTTTCACTCTCTGAATAGTGACTTCATAAATTGTTTTTATGTAATTTTTTCTCAGAGTACTTTCATCCGGAAGTGACCTTTCTGTGTATTTTTCTCATAAATTTTAATTTGCTAGCTCATTAACTTTGTGAAGGGGAATGCCGCAATGCAAAAGGCATTTGAAAAATGAATTCTGTAGCTACCATTTTCTTCTGCCTTCAGTAAAAATGCTAGAGATAATAATACGTATGTTTCAAAACTTTACAGCGGACTTGTTTTTCTGCTGCTTTGCATATTTCAAGTGCTGCATTATTCTATCATTTATATGATTCTCATCTACATTAAAGATAACATGGCATAATGAACAGCGAATAATCTTTCCGTCTACATGTACAAAAGCAGCTTTAACATTTTTCACAACAGACTGTAGCTTGCCGCTCGTTCAAACAGTCGCCATTTCCCTAAACACAGTCTGCCACTATCATGCAAGAAATCAATCAAATTCTTCAAATATACTTTACAGTAAAATCCAAAATATTTTAGTATAAGGAAATTGCAATTAATTTACGTACACTTAACTGCCGTCGCATTTGTTATTAATGTGGTTGTTCTCAATTGAAAGTTTGTAACTATGTCCTAAATTGTACAGAAATTCTGACAAGCACAAGCATAGGATTGTTGAGTTTCTCCGTGAAGAGAGCTGTAGCGAAAAGGTATGCGAGACCAAATGATACAGCTGCATCGTCCATTCCTACATTCCACTGACATATTTCCCAACAATATTTCTTTGAAAAACTCCCTTGTTACACCTGCTAAGTAAGTGAGAGATCTTGTCAGTGTTTTCTCAGAATATGTCCAAAAAGGAATCAGAAGCAAAATGTCACCATAAATGGAAAGTGTTGGTAAAAAGGGGAAAAAGAAAAGTTGAAACCGTATTATTTGACGGCTAGAGTACTATTATGAAATATGTTGTTAATTATTCTATTTTACGCATGCAATGACGTATGACGTATGCAACAAAAGAAATCAATAGTCCAAGAGGTATAAAGGTTATCTACCGAAAACTCCTTAATAAATAAACATAACTCATTTTATTTATAACTATTTACAAGAATATCATCATGTATTTCACAGCATTCTGTACACGTAGAAGCTCGTTTCACATTCTAAAATATTATATATACAATAATTCCAAACAATTTTATACATCAGGCATTCAGGATATATATCCTGAATGTATTCCATTCTGTAATCTTCGTACAACCTCAAGATATGTAAATGCCTCAAGGACACAATAATTTTACAATATCTATATTTTGAAGAAAGACTTATACAATATAGTTTTCATTATTGTTGGGATGTTGTAAATGTAGTCACAAATAGTTTAAACAAAGAAAGACATTTACTATTTAATATTTGTCATGGGACATAAAATAGTTAGATGTTTTGAAGGCCGTTTTTCTAAAACAATTTTTGGAATTTGTAATTCACCATTATCAATGTAAAATTATTTCAATTTGAGTGTGTTTTCTTGAAATTCTGTTTTCCATATCCTCGTCTGATAAATACTTATAAACAAGGAAACATAAACACAATTTTGTACCAATTAAAGTACTACGAAATGAGACACATTTAAATCCTTTATAACTCTTCTCCATGTGAAAATACTTATATCTCACTTTCTGACACAAAAACAAGTGTCAAGGCACATAACCAATGTCTACAATGCTTACCATTGTACACTATTTTCTAAGACACCCTCAAAGTATGATATCAATGTATTAACGAAATACATAGCACTCATAGGACGTCATTACATTTCTATAGACAGTATTTCCAAACTCATAAATTAATGATATAATACATTTAATATAATACATTTTATATCTAGAAATAGGTCACTTAAGATGAAGTCGAAAGACATATTGTAGTAATAATAGTTATCCATCACAAAACATATTACGTCAGAATGATGGTTTTAAATTACTGAAGTTCATTTTAAATGTTTATCAGTTTATCAATGATAAATGAAAATATAAGAAAATTTGAGAATTATAATTATCGTAATAAAATTCTAAGAAAATATATTCAGCTGTAGCGAAAGAAATATATTTATCAACTGAAATATTACAAATCCCATCTGACACTTGTTCTATCACAGTTTACAGCCACTTGAATTTTTATCAGCCATTTGAATTTTTATCCAAACAGAATGTCTCGTCACTAGATTCTTTCTACAGTTAATACCATCCTGATAACCCAATGAATTCAAAAAGTATTCAACAAGAACTGAGAAATACGTAACAAAGTATTCTCTCAATATTTTCAAAATATTCATGCTTCTTAAAGGCATTACATGTTGTAAAATGTAACAAACTTTTTTCTTGTGGCGATAAAGGAAAGTAAACATAATGAAAGTAATAAGACAAATTATAATTATATCAAATAAAAAATAATCATAATATTTTTTAATATATGAAGGTACGAAGATTGCTAGTTTTGAGCGAAAGTGTAAAAATTGAAAAATGCATTTTTTACGATTGTCTTGTCTGAAGTATATTTACCTGTTTCTGTGGTCATTAACAAGGTATGAATAATGAAATATAAAATTATTTCGTAATAGGTTTGAAAATGACAGGAACGTGGCCTCATCGAATACGTTTGAAGACAATTCTCCAATGATTGGCTACTGAAATTATGTTTTTACATAGCCATCATCACAAAGCACTACGAAATCAGTACTTTGGTCCCTTTGGTTTGAAAATAACTTTCTAAGGTGACAATAAAGTGACAATTCACAGTCATGGCAAAAGAAGCACTGGAAACAATATGGATTGTCATGAATGAATTAATACAGTTCTCAGAGCAGAGTGAATACTGAGTGATCGCATAGAAACGTTTACGGACTGTACAATAAATATTCATTAAATCTATTAATGATCTACTTCATCCAGGTACTGTAAAAGACGTTACAAAGCAGATAATCATTCCATATCAACAAGTTTCCATTATAATATCATATTGTAATTGTGTTATGACCTACTTCGTGCTAATACAAATTAAAATAAGAAATTTTTGCAACATATATAAACATGTCCAACAAATTCGTTACTCATCAGATAGCCTACAAATTTTGAGCGTTAGTCTTGTATGTCCACGACCACCACAAATGATCATAAATGTGATTTCTAATGAATTGTGTTCTGACTAACCGGAGAAGGCCACACACACTTCGATGCGACGCATATATTCTCTCTGGTGCGACGTCCGTTGATGCTGAATGGAAGATCACTGCTGATTTCCCAACCAGATACCAAAGAATCAGGTGTGCCAAAACTAAAAAACTGAAAGTAGAAATTATTTTCAGATTAAAACTTCAATATATAAATGAAACAGATATAAAATAAATGTCACTAATCGTATGAAATATTAAGACCATATATCTTCATATCTTTTAAAAATATTACATTTATTTATGTATATTTAAAAAATACCACATTATATCATGCTAATATATTACGTATTCTTTTTGGATCTCTTCAATTTATCGAACAGATATTTGAAGAAAGTTCTCGATTGATTGATTTAAGGCGCGTCAACAGCTATGGCCGTAAGTTCCGTAAGTGTGAAACGTGATTTTTACCGCCTGAGGACGTGGTGATCTTCCCTTGTTTAATGGTAAGATTCGGCGCCTACCTACACGTTGTATCGCTGGTCTTTCCCCAACCAGGCATCTCCCACCAGCGAGATATCGCCACAGCGGGACACGCTCTTAGCTCACGACATGTAAGATCAGGAAGGGGATGGAAAGATTGGTTTGTGTTACCGTGTTTCCGGATGGATGAGGTTAGGACAAGGAAGAGGAAGGAAAGATGGCGCGCGGTCCGTGGCCCGTTTGGTAGGGTACTGCTCCGGCATTCGCCTGGTGTTGATCGGAGAAACCACGGAAAACTACCGATCAGAGCAGCCGGCCGCTAGAATTCTCCTCCAGACAGCGACTGAATTCGACCTAGCTGAAAAGCTAGTGTCTAAAATCCTGCCGCCGTGAGGAGTGGGAACCTAGGACCTCCCGGTCAGAGGCGCTGCAGTGGCATCAATTGATGCACTGAGCTACCGCTCCCGGTGCGATGGAAAGATCGCGCGCGGTTCGTGACCCGTTTTGTTAGGGTACTGACTGGTGTTGAGCGGAGAAACCACGGAAAAATACCGATCCGAGTACCAAGTCGCTAGAATTTGATCTAGCTATGAAGACAGTATCGAAAATCCTGTCATCGTCAGGACTCAAACCCTAGAACCTCCCGTGCTGCAGTGACATCAATTCATGCCCTGAGCCACCTAAGCTGGAAGAATGTTGTCAAGAGAGACACATCACAGCTAATGCCCAAATCCCACTGATTCGCAAATTACTCGTTTAATTTTTTCATCCTCTTGGGTAGATTAAGTCCAAAGTAGGAAGAGCTTCAAAGCATACTTCGAACTTGAATCGCAGTGCACATTAGCCAATACGAAGGGGCTAGAATATATTAAGTTCGTAATTGTGACGGAGAATAACAGATAAAAAGGAACCAGACAGCTGGTGGGACGTTTCTAAGGCGAGTGTGAGAGAAGATGTGTAATTTCTATTCCCATAAGGCAGTCGTAAATTTCTATTTACACAACACCACCAAACATAACCTAACTTATTTTATATTATTAACCTAATTTGGCGCTTCGTTATGTATATCCGAATTAAAGTGACGAGGAACCGAACTTCGCGATTTTCGTAAAACAACCCGTTTTTATGGTAAAGGACTTCTCTTGAAACAACTCGAACAATGTGTGTGTCAACACCTTACTGTAGACAGTGGTGGCACTGTGGTTAGACACTGTGTTTATTTCGCAAATTAATTGGATGTGATCCGAAATGATCGTTTCACACAGTTTTATTCAAACTGACTTATGCGCAAATGAATACCAATGGCTTGGAAACATTACTAACCAAACCGTAAAAATGTCTATCTTAATATACATTAAATGTGATATCTGGTTATATTTTTCTTTATCTTATAAATGAGTGGATAAATCACGTTGCAAGTTTCTCAACAACATGAAACTTTTTCAGACTTCAACAGCAAATTTACAATATTGATAAAGGCGAAGATTGTGACACTATATAAATATGGAAAGTAGGTAATAAAAAATGCCAACCAGTTCTAATAATTATGGTGCTCTTCATCTGCTTCAAATAGTTTTAATGAAACATTAACCTTACGTAAGTCGAATCTTTAATAAAATTACGTGATAATTTTTAATTCAATTTTAAAACTGAAATAACTTTAATAAATGAACCAGGTCTATACCCCATATCTCGATTGGCTTTAATGTCACTTCGCATGATTCATTGACAAAATTCTGAGTTCACTCCTAGATTAGCTTTGTCACGGGAAATGTAGTATTTCATTCATCCTTCTCTCTCCACTTGTGTCAAGACTTTAACCCTAAGGTGCATGGAGCCGGGAAATTACATATGATTGCAATATGATTGCATGTGTAGGACCTCTGAGGTTCTGCGCAATACGCTCTCCATAAATGCTCATAATTTTTTTTTTATTCTTAATAACTTCATTTCTTAATAATTTCAATAAAAATCAACTCTTAATGTTTAACAAATTATAATTTATTTAAGTAACTATTAATACAACCTTAAAAGACTTGCTTCTGCATTGATTTTTAATTTTTTTATAAATAAATAAATAAATGGACGTAACAATCAAATTTCAGGACCTATATAACTTCACGGACTTAAAGGACTATGGTCGAAAGTAAAAGGATGGAAACATTACAGGGAGGGAAGCTCTCAGAAATCTAGCTGTACAGAGTAAAAGCGAAATGAACTCGTTAGGGCCTCGGAGACCATGCATATGCATTCTAAATACATTATTAAATAATATAGCGTCTAACATGAAAAGGTCCCATGTGCCAAGAAGTTGCCTTTAGTAACTTTCCCACATTTTAGCTTATAGTACAACTGGCATTCGTACAGCATTGACTGTAAATAGAGGGTCATAATAGAGACAAACAAAAGAGACAATGATATTTCGATAATAAAACAATCAATTATTCGATAATTAATGATCGATTATTATATTTTTTTGTCAAAAATATTCGACGTTAATTGTTAATAACATCGGTGTACGAAAATATATTGAAACACAAACTGGTTTAAACAAATGAAATGGTACAAATAATCACATTCATTATTATGCAAAAGAATAGGGTTTTAGCTTAATATTTGCACGTAATCCAGTAATTTAACTTTTTAAAATGATATTTTATTTTCAAACATGAAGAATAGGAGATATCGTGGTACATAGTTTTACTCCACTTCTTCTCTTTTGCGTAAGGAACTGAATTCAAAATTTTGACAATTTAAAATACATGGGCTAGACGCCGCCGTGAATCACGAAACGCATTTGTTTGTTAGCATATCAAATGTCCATAACCCACTAACGATACCCTCTGGACCTTTAAACTGTTATTTTTGTGGAACAAAAGAACTCCAGCTAAGTTATCCAAGCTGAGCGATGCAAAATGAGGGACATAACTTCTGGGTCTTCTTTTATGGATTCAGGAAATGTTGGAATTTGAAGCAACCAATTGAAATAAACTGATTGATTCTCATGCTCACAATTCATGTGCAAGTGTTTTAATCGCATTTTTTATTGCACTATACATGACGTTTATTGTAAAGTTATTGTGTAAAGCGTGATTTAATGTTTGAATCCTATTTTTATATCGATTAATTCCTTCACGTTTACGTGCGCGATTCACACTGTAGTCATTAATCCCGTAAGTGCAGTGAATGCCACACACTGGAACGTGATATCCAGCGCAGACCTCTTATATTGTAACCCCACGAGGTTTCTCCCTCTAGATGTATTGCCCCCTGGAGCGCAGCCCTAGCCAGAACAAGCTATAAGCTCCCGACATGTGTGGTGGTTTAGTGTAAGAACGTGAAATATAAGGAGAGAAAGGAGAGATCCTGCGTGATTGTTAAAGTACAGCTCCGGCATGGCCTGGTGTGAGTCGTAGAAACTACCGGCAGATCATCGTCCGTTAGAACCCTCCTGCAGATAGCAGCTGGATTCGTCCTCGCAATGTACTCGTGTCAAAAATGCGCCGCCAACAGAATTAGAAGTTTAGAACCTTCCAGTCAGAGTCGCAGCAGCGGCAACAGTTGTTGGGTCATATGATTAAAAATTACTTTTACTCCGGAGCAAAGTGAGTCGACTCCACGACACCGAGCAAAAAGCTCCATTTCCGGAAGAATTTTCTCGTGTTTCGAGAGCATTTACTCATTGTGAACAAATGATAGTGCAGGCTAAGAGTTTTGAAAATTGGTTTCCCGAGTAATAAAGAGGTTACATACATTACGCGCTCACATCATTTGTAAATGTCTTTTTGTCTCGTTCTTTAAATTCGAATATGAGTGGTTGTGACAAAGCCCAGCAGCTTTTGCTGAAATGCTAAGCGAAAATAACTTTTTTTTAAAAAAGATCCAGCTTCCGGAACAACACTGTCGCCGAAACGAAACATTATAAAGTTTCAAAGAACAGTATCGAGAAAAATTCAGAGTAGAAATTAGTGATGACCGATTAACATAAAAGATATGCAATACGAAAATGCGCCTGAAGGCGAAACCCGATAAAAACCGTACACCAACCATACAACATTATCCATTTTGAATAGGTAAAGACTGTTATAATCTACGTCACGAGAACCTGGATTTATCTTGTATTTTTTTTTATTCTGAAGCATCTGCTTGTGAGCTCACGGTAAAAACTAGTAACGGTAACCTTACTTTTCAAACGTGTCTCTCCTACTGAGGTCACTCCGAAATTTTGGAGCAAGTGCTCAATCTAGAGAGTAAACTGCTAACTTTATTCATACCAATTCTGCGCGTTTGCTCGCCAGTTGAAAGTACGCTCAGAGACGGAGCAAGTGCTCACCCACTTTATTGCCACGAAACTGAGAAGGTTCTCCGAAACTCGAAGCAAAGAGTAATTGCTTCCTTGTATTCACACCACCTCATGCTGTACATATTCCAACATTTCTAAATTAAATAATTTTGTTTTTAATCCAAATATTGTATTGTATTTTTCTGAAGGACCCTTCCTGGGTATCCTTCGTTGTTATTGTCTTATATTGTAAATATTACTGTCTTTCAAGCGTTATTCATGTATGATGAAATGAAGGTACTTGCAACAAAATTGTGTATACTATGTATGATAAAAAACCTTGAAAGACATAATAATGTCGAACAAGAATAATGAATTGATTCAATGGTGAGTTGTAGTTGACATTTACATAATTGAAATGATTGAAGGCGTTGTCATTGTCAACAATAATATTTATTTCAAATAATAGCAGCTTTCGATGGCTTAGCCATCATCATCAGTTTTCTGATACAAGAAAAATATAAAATTAGAATTAACATAGTTACCTAATTTAAAAAACATCTTAAGAAATGAAAGGAGAAGAATTTAAAGAAAAGACAGAATGAAACAAAGAAGGGGGCGGAGAGTTATATCTTTTTGTAATATAGTAGTTTTTAAAATTTAAGCAGGAAAATGAATGAAAATATACATGTACAATTTTGAGAGAGAATGATTTCGATGGCTAAGCCATCGAAAGCTGCTATTATTGAAATAAATACTATTGTTGACAATGACAACGCCTTCAATCATTTCAAGGATAATGAAACCAATTTTTAAAAAAATACCACCTCATGGTGTTGGTAGGTCGGCGAGCGGCGGGCGCGCGGGGCGTCAGAACCTGCTGTCGCGGGGCGCGGGGGCGTGGTCGAGGGCGTCGGCGTCGGCGTCGGCGCCGAGGGCGCCGGGGCCCGAGGGGTTGACGAGGCCGCCGTCGGGGCTGTGCGCGCCGCCGCCCTCGGCCAGCGGCAGGCCGCGGGCGCCGCGTGCTGCTTCCGGCGGCCGGCGCCAGCGCCAGCGCGGGCCCCGCCCCCTTCCGCGGCGCCGAGAACACCTGCGGGGCGACCGCGCACTCCTTCATTAGTGGTTCCGGGCGCGTCCACACGCACACCCACACCCACACAAAGGCCATTGGCCCCGTTCGTTGGATGGTTTTATTTATTTAGTCAAAACAACAGTCAAAAACTGTATGTGACGTGTGGGGGAGAAAATCATCTGCGCAAGCTTTCTTGCGTTTCAGAATTCCTTCCCAACAATTTAACTATTAATAGTTAAAAGATGAATAATAAATAATAATAATAATAATAATAATAATAATAATAATAGTAATAGTAATAACAACAACAACAGTTGCCAAATTATAGAAAACTTATTTTTAACGGTAAAGAAACAAACAGATTTGATTTTTCTGTATTGTCAACAAAATAGAAACTGACCCTAAGCTCTACTACCACTACAAGCAAAAGGAAAGTTCAACAAAACGTGCGCATAGTGAAGCTACATTTACGTCCAGAAGCAAATCAAGGGGTTGGTTGGTGGGTTGGTTGGTGGGTTGGTTGGTGGGTTGGTTGGTGGGTTGGTTGGTGGGTTGGTTGGTGGTTGGTTGGTGGGTTGGTTGGTGGGTGGGTTGGTTGGTGGGTGGGTTGGTTGGTGGGTGGGGTGGTTGGTGGGTTGGTTGGTGGGTGGGTTGGTTGGTGGGTGGGTTGGTTGGTGGGTGGGTGGGTTGGTTGGTTGTTCGTGATTCCGGGTGCGTCAACTACTATTTTTAACGACTTTATTTTCTAAGTGTTCAATCCAGTGATTTTACCGAGATTTGCATGACTTATTACCATACTGAGGTTAGGACATAGACAGGCGGGGAGTTCTTTTCGTCGAAGCTCCCTTTTACTTTGTTACTTTTCTCTTAATTTAGTGTTCGGATTTTTTTATATTTATTTTGAATTTGTGACATTCTGTTGTTTTATTTTATGTTTGTATGTTTAATAATTATTTATATTCAATTTGAATTCTTATTGAGCGTCAACTACCGAGATCATTATTCCTGTAAGTGTAGTGAATGTTTTCTTCCTCGGGAGGTAGCGGTGATCTTCTCCCGCTGGATGTCGAGATCTGGTGCCGACCTACCGTCGGTTAGCGGGATTTCTCTATACCAGGTATCTCCCACTAGCGGGGCTCCGACCCAGCCGGGATTAGTTCCGTAAGTGTAGTGTATGGTTTCATCGAGGAAAGTGGTCGTGGGTGAGAGTAAATGATTGAGATTAAATAAGTGAAAGGGGAGGGAAGGAATGAGCTCTGAAAGGATGAACTGTTACCTGCATGAAGTCCCAGCTTTCAGGCAGCAGCCTTCGCTGGAAGAGCTGCCGCGAGCCCCAGCTGCACAGTAGATGCGCCGCCAGCGCACACAGCATCGTCAGCGTGCGGAACGGGAACTTCTGCACCTGCGCTTCCTCGTCGAACCAAGGATACTTGATGGCCGCCGGCACGCCCAGCCCTTGCTCGCCGCCTGCAACGACGTTATTGACAGACCCTCTCTCCTTGTCCTACAGGAGGCGCTAAAGGACAATGAGTTTAGTGAACCTTGAAGAAAGCTGCAATCCTCAAATCTCAGTGAGCCATTTTGGTTAAAATTTCCAATCTCGTACTATGAAATTTTAACTCAGACTCTCCGAGCACGTTTCTTCAAAATGTCGCGATATTGACTAACATTTGATAAACTGAAAAGCGGTTAACACGCGATGAAAAGAAGAGCACTTGCAGGAGCTACACTTTATACTCCGATTTCAACATAGCTGCACGTCAAGGTCACGAGTTGGAAGGAGAGGGGAACACTGTGATCCAAACAAATGTTTTGTTCTGGAGCTTCCGATTGGATAACAATACCTGTGCTCTTCGAGTGCAGCTATGTTTAAACAGAAGTATAGCTCCGAGACTCACCGAGCAGCCGCAGCACGACGCCCACGAAGAAGGAGAAGAGGCAGCCGTAGGTGTTGGCGCCCTCCCAGTGGGTGACTAGCAGCAGCTGCGGGAACAGGATCACGTAGACAATATCGGAGCAGAGCACCCTGCGCACAAAAACACCGACATTTCTTTCAATTTTGATTAATTACTCTTTTGAGATAATACTATCATTTTATTAGCGTTCTGCATGCACTAAGATGCCTGAAATTTCATTCACACTCTACGTCAAGTAAATATGCACCAAATGGAAGTGACATTTACAAGTAGAAAAATTTCTCGGTCGAAAATTCGTAGTCGGGTAAACCAATAATTTGTTTTAAGAATATTCGATATTCACAAATTGGGTGTTTAGATGAAAGGGAAGTATTAATGACTAAAATCACACTCAGAAATATTCAAGGAACAGCCACAGCCCTGGAGGTGGAACGGACCTTTTGAGTTGATTGATTGCTTGGTCGACCGATCCCGACTGACATCACAACTGTTGAACTGCACTGCATGTAACTCTGTGTGTGTGTGTGTGTGTGTGTGTGTGTAAGCCTAGAAAACGAGGAAGAGGAAGGAAAACCATGCGCCACTCATGACTGGTCCATGGTACTGCTTTGGCATTCGCCTAGTATAGATCGCAGAAACCACAGAAAACTTCCGATCAGAGAAGCCGGTCACTAGAATTCTCCTCCAGGCAGCGGTTGAATCCAGCCGAGCAATGTAGTCGGCGTCGATAATACACCACTCCCCGGGACTCAAACCCTAGGACTTACCGGGTCAGAGACGCTGCAGTCAGCAGCAATGCGGACACTGAGCTAAACTTAATCGTACCCTTTCGAGTTGAGCGAAGCACTTACGAGAGGAAGAGAAGTTTAGCGGGCGGCTGCTCTGATCGGTAATTTTCCGATCAACATCAGGCGAATGTCGGAGCAGTACCCAAATAACGGCCCATGACCCTCGCGCGATATGTTTTCTCTCTTTCTTTCTCTCTTTCTTTCTCTCTTTCTCTCTTTCTTTCTCTCTTTTCTCTTTCTCTCTTTCTCTCTTTCTCTCTCTCTCTCTCTCTCTCTCTCTCTCTCTCTCTCTCTCTATCACACATACACACACACACAAGCGCGCGCACGCACGCACACACATTTGCATGCATACATACATACATACTACTCGCGCAACTTTTCTTGAACGATGGACTGAAGAAATGCGGGCGGAGTGGGGGGTATTAGTTACAAAGTCGGCCACTAGAGTATTTACACTAATGCTAACCTCTGGAAAATCGAAGTCAAACCAGCTACGTGTGAGGCCAGGTCATTTCTCTGAGTAGGCAACAAAAGGGAGACTAGATGGGAGTAGGTGCCTCCTTTGAAGGACTTGGACCTGCCTCAGCCATTTCTTTAGACAATGGTAATGAAGCTGAACAGAAGTTCTCGACTATGAAAGCAACTAGCTCCTGTTTCGCGCCAACGAAATTTTAATGCTTGGAATGTTTTCACCAGTAGTCGTTGCGAGCTTTTGTCTTCAACTGTTTATTGCCCAAGGGAGGGGGAAGCAAGGTCATCGTTCACAGTACACTTACGGACCTTAGTAGTTGGCGGGCCCGGGAACAATAATCACTCGAATGGAAAGAAACTTACGAGAGGTAGTAGATGCTGTCGACGGTGAGGGCGATGCAGGTGGAGACGACCGAGATGACGACCACCGTCAGCCGCAGCACCCACAGCACCTCGCGCTCCGACGCCTGCGCACGACCACATGGGCGCGATAAGAAACGATGTTCAATGAACAATATTATTATTATTATTATTATTATTATTATTATTATTATTATTATTATTATTATTATTATTATTATTATCATCATCATCATCATCATCATCATCATCTTCCTTTCGCACGGCGAATGGTCTTGAGTTCCGGCAATACATAAAAATCCATACCAGGTTCCACCCAGCGTCCTAAGGTGTAGATTCGGTGATATGATTGATTCTACACCACCTTGCGCAAAATGTGCGTCGTACCATACAGCACAATATCCTGAATTTCGTATTGCTTACTATCTTAGGCAAGTGCTTCGTAAGATCTTTAGGAATGGAGTCCAGGGCACCTATAATTACGCAATCTCTGCTGTAACAGTTCACATTCGACTGACCTCGATTGCAAGATTTTTGTATTTTAGATATTACTCAGCAGACTTTGCTGATACATTTTCATCACATGAAACATGTATATCAATGAGGAGAGATGTTTTTCTGCTGTATTTCGTTTCACTATATCTGGTTTGTTAGCCATGATAGTGCGATCTGTGTGAATCTGTTGATCATATCATTGTTGGTGTTATGCCCAGCTGTTGTTACTGGTTTAGGTGTGTGTTGTAACGTTTATTGCTTATCTCTGGATCTTTCATAGCTTTACTTAAATGCCAGTGAAGATATGAGCACACTTTATTGTGTATTTTCAGATATTTATTATTAATTATTATTAATTATTATTATTAATTATTAATATTATTATCAATTATTATTATTACTTATTACTTATTATTATTAATTATTATTATTGTTACTACTATTATTATTATTATTATTATTATTATTATTATTAGCCATACATCCCAATGTTTGGCAAGACCCCCCAATCTGAAAGTAGGGTGGCTCGTAGAATTACATTTCCAGGGGAGCCAGTCCTGGCGTTTTTGAAATCCTTGTACAAAACAAACTCTTTTTTAAAGGAATATATGAAGAAATTAAAACCTAAAAAGTTAATTAAAATGATTAAAAGTTTAAAGTTCACGACACATTTTATGTCATCTTTCATTTACTGTTCACTACATCACTTATTCACACACTACTTCATTTACTGTTCGTGATTTCTTTCCACTCATTTCCATTCCCCACACTTCTCGATCATTGGTTACCGGCACCTGACCTAAGTTCGTCGCTCCAGCGGGTTTTTTGATGCCCCACCTTTCTCCACCCAGTCTCGGGGTCCTTTACTGATAGCCAGCGCGTCCACCTGTGTGTATCCATCCGCATGGTGTGTCCTGCCAATCTCCATTTTATTCTTCTTGCTTCGTTACTTGCATCTGGTAACTTTGTTTTCTTCCTTAGATCTTCATTTCTTATTCTGACCCAGTGTCACACAAAGCATTTTCCTTTCTATTTTTCTTTGCCAAATTTTCAAGTTTCAACAATGAATACTAGGTACTAATTTCAAATATACTTATAAATTGACGAAAAATTAAGCATCCTGGTCATATAAGAGAAGTCTGTGTCTGTCGTTTTGTTAGATACCTAGGAATTTGGTAAATAATGAAACAGTTTCGATTCTGTCGAAAAATGCAAAGATTTTATGTTAATTCGCAATTAATCATACCTAATGTCATGAGAGTATTCTCACACTATACTCATATTCACACTAATGCGTCACAGCTGACGTAATGTGGAGAGAAAGAAAGAAAGAAAGAAAGAAAGAAAGAAAGAAAGAAAGAAAGAAAGAAAGAAAGAAAGAAAGAAAGAAAGAAAGAAAGAAAGAAAGAAAGAAAGAAAGAAAGAAAGAAAAACAAGTTACACTATTTACGTGTGACATTCCAGAACAATTTTTCTTGCTGCCGGACGATATTTGCCTCATAATTCAGCATTTTTCCTGACCCACGCCGCTAATTACATTCTAGTTTCGACAAACTGAGGAAGGTATAAATTTGAATTATTAAATACGGTTGATTAGCCTGCATTGTCTGACCTCATCGATTTGAAATTATTTGGGCGTGTACTGACACAAAACCTTATTACACAAGTTCTACTTACCTTAGGGCGGATGGCCAACTTGTAGATGTTGCGCGAGAACATGGAGCTGGAGGAGAGAATGCTGGAGTCAGCGGAGGACATGACAGCCGCAGAAATGGCTCCGAGACCGAAGAAGGACACCCACTGCACAAAACACATCGCCATGTAGTGGGGCCACAAAAATTACTACCGATGCTATCGGAGTGTATTGTTACTACACTGTCAATACATTTTAAACAAAGTCTGCAAACTAGAAAATTAAAGTTTTTGTTTTGATTATTTTTCACACGGGTGACTTCATTAGTTTGGACAATAAATGTTGGTGCAAATATTGCTGTAAGCAAAGCTAGCATGTTTTTTATTGAACTGCGTGTTGTACTGGAACATAAAATCAATTATACGATAGTGCCTGACTGTGTGAAGGATAGACAATGAGCGTTGGTTCTACTGTCCGAGTTTGTGAGGGTCGCAATGTCAAGCGGACATAAGATTCAGTGTTAAACAAAAGAGAAAATTGTGAAGAATTGTACCTAGTAACTATGACATCAGAAAAGCAAGAAAATGGCGCAATTATGTCTTCAAAAAATGACAAAAATATCTAGAATTTCAATAACACATTAGCCAAAAAATATTTATAAATAAAAATATCGTATTGTTCATATTATATATTTTATGCAGCAATAATAGACTAAAGCTGCATGGTTGAATATAGTAATAGTATGTAGTAATTTTCGTCGCAAGCACAGGGTTTATAAAGATCTTTGAAGAATGAAACGAAGTTACAAAATGCTATTGTTTCGTGTTACTGTATTGTAATACACGCATTGCAATACTTATGATTGACATTACACTTATTGACTTTAAAAAGTGCTAGTTTTTAGTCATCTGTATATTAATTAAATCTAAGGATTCAATTTGCCCGGGGCAATGAAATGTTAGCCACGAATAGTAAATTATTGTCTCCTATCTAACTAACGTTGCAACAACATGTTTTCAGTACCTTGACGACTGCGCAGGTCGAATCAGGAGTAGGTGTAGTTCGAATCAAAATTAACCTAACTAGATATGAAATAATAACGAATGATCTACATTTCAGTGGCCACAATGCACACATTCTATCAATTACTAATATTATGAACACTGACGCAATAAATAATACAAGCATGTGCAGAGTATTTACTAAAGCTAACATAAAAACAAAGATAGCCCTTCGTCGATTTGGAGTACGCTGTGGAGCGACGAATGTGAGTACTCACCCCGGGTGTGAGGTAGCGCAGGGTGAGCGGCAGGATGATAGCCTTGTCCTCGTCCGTTATCTCCCGACCAAAGCCCTTCACTTCCGTCCAATCTGCAACATGCCCACTCCAATACATACTTCCTCGCACAATCTTTGACTGTTCATAAGAATCACGCCAAACTTTAGCTACTTGGCTGTCCGGGAGATGCCGCGTCCTAAGCCAGGGTGCCAACGTTTCGGCCGCCATTCTGCCACCTTCCTCAGGGCGAAATGCTCGTGAAACGCTTCCGAAACGTTGGCACCTGTGCCTACGACGCGGTGTCTCTTGGGCAGTCTAGTAGCTATTGACTCCGATCGCAGAAGCCTACTACGATCTAGCTTACTCTCTTACTCGAAACTTTGTTTTTGTGAGATTAGTATTAGTATTTGTTTTCCGAATTATTCTAATATTAAATTGTTATTGTCAGGGTTTGATTTCTAACAGAACAAAATTGAACTTTCTTAAAACCGTAGCGTGTACGGTAGATATACGTATGCACATTTCATTCTTACACAAAATAACAGATTTGTGAGCGGATGAACAAGTCGGTGCATTGGCATCTGTTCCGTGGTTTCCTCACTTGGAGGGTTCTCTGCCCAGTTTGAAAAGCACTCACTGGTGGACTTGGCGACGACGCCGAAGAGCGCGGGCGGGAACGCCATGAGGAAGCACCCGAACATGGCGCACACCGACAGCACCTGCGCCTGGCGCACGCTGCGCATCGACAGGATGCGCTGGAAGTAGCCCTGCGACCACAAAGCGCCATCGCGTCAAGCATTTGATCACAAAGCAGGAAAAAGGGCTTTGACGGAAGAGAGAGGAATGTAATTTTTGCACTTTATGTGTGATTGATTTTTTCGTGTTTCCGGGCACGTCAACTGCTTCGATCATTAGTCCCGTTAGTGTAGTGCATGTTTCTTCATCAGAACATGGCGTTGATCTTCCCCCGCTGGATGGCGAGATCCGGCTCCGACCTTCCGCCGGCTACCGGGTTTCCCCCTAACCAGGACTCTCCCACCAGCGGGGCACCACCCCAGCCGGGACCAGCTCTAAGTTCTTGACCGGTCTTCCGGAATATGTGGTAGTGTAGTGCATGTTAGTGTAAGTGTGTGTGTAAGGGGAGAGGATAGGACAAGGAAGAGGAAGGACAGATCGCGCACGGTCCGTGGCCCGTTTGGTAGGGTACCGCTCCGGCATTCGCCTGGTGTTGATCGGAGAAACCACGGAAAACTACCGATCAGAGCAGCCGGCCGCTAGGATTCTCCTCCAGACAGCAGCTGAATTCGACCTAGCTGAAAAACTAGTGTCGAAAATCCTGCCGCCGTCAGGACTCGAACCTAGGACCTCCCGGTTAGAGGCGCCGCTGTTAATAATTAATTACTAATATGTCGATAAATAATTCAGCTGCAAACGTATTGCCACCTACCAAACGTTGCTGTCTGTTGGTCTCTTACTCGAGGGAATTTAAATTAGAAAACTTTAAGTTAAACATAAAGTAAATATATTATTTTTGAATTCATGTAACCAGAATCAATCGCCATGTACCTTCATCTTTTTCTCACATATCTTGTACCTTACTTGAGAACCACCAATTAATTTGCTGAAGTACCTTCCCGAAGGTTTTGCGCTACTTTCAATATCCTGAAGTCGCTACTAAAAACTTAAATTGGTTTTAAAAACAGAATGTCAGGTTAATATTTCCGGCCTACATGCATGCGTCCATTCCCTCTCCAACTCGATCCAGTCTCCCTCAACAAAACTCGCGTACTTAGTAACCGACGTCTCGTCCCTTATTTTTTCTTTACTACGAGTTCATACCACGCGTAAAAATAATTACATTTTTATATCGGAACAGAGGTATTAGTTCCCCGCTCGCCGCTTGACGGATGCTTCCCGGATCTCCTTTGCTTGGTCAACGTGTTGGGAAATGGAGATTGCGTGCGATCGATGGCCCGTCGTTCAAGGCAACGCTCCGGTATCCACTTGGGACTGATCGGAGAAAAACACGGAAATCGTAGATCAGAGCAATCGGCCTTGGTAGAAATATCTTGGCGATTGTCCGCAACCTAGCAATTTCACTTTTCACATGGTCTGCTACAGACGGGGCCTCCAACCTAGAATTTCCCGATCTACCCAGCTGCGACAGCAAACTAAGCAACTTTATTCACAATCACCTCTACTTATTGCAGTTTAGAAGCAAAGCGAAAGAGTATCTCAGTTTGTTTGCTACAGACGGGGCCTCCAACCTAGAATTTCCCGATCTACAACGCTGCGACAGCAAACTAAGCAACTTTATTCACAATCACCTCTACTTATTGCAGTTTAGAAGCAAAGCGAAAGAGTATCTCAGTTTGTTTGCTACAGACGGGGCCTCCAACCTAGAATTTCCCGATCTACAACGCTGCGACAGCAAACTAAGCAACTTTATTCACAATCACCTCTACTTATTGCAGTTTAGAAGCAAAGCGAAAGAGTATCTCTGTTTGCTCTGAGCGGTCTGTGCTGATTATTGGAACGTTTCGTTCAGCCATTCGTGCCATTCATCAGGGCTGAAATGGAGGTTAGGTGACTAAAACGTCGGAAAACTCGCTGACACGCGGCTCGAACAGCAGACAGCACACGAGACTTCTTCCTTCGACTCCAGAACAGCGCGTGCGGGACACATTTGGAAGAAATCAACGAACCTGTTTCAGTTCAATTGCAATGAAATAAAATTGTGTGTATTTATATAATAATAATGATATTAATAATGATGATGTTAATAATAATAGTAATAACTTATCCATAGAAAAGGTTAATTTATGCATTTTTTTTTGCATAAAAATATGGTGAAAATGAACAAAGTTGGTCTTACCTAAAACGATTGATACAATATGCTCCTGCATATAGTGTATGCAGTAAAGTGCTTTTTTAAGCTTCATAACCACAATGTAAATAACAAACAGATGCTTTTATATATATTTTATGTAAATGTAAATTCTGACCGTCTAGTGTGCAAGTTGTTTACAAATGTGGAATTCGGGTATAAACGATGGTTTCTGACATTTTGTCAAATTAAGTTTATTGAAATTTTATGATTTTTTCTGTGAACGAGAGCTGTGACTCTTTATATCAAAAGCTATTTCATTAAGACAACAAATAACAATGAATATTCACTCATGCGTAATATGCAGCTCATTTCTTTTAGGTATTTCATTGCACTTTCCTATGAAAATCTAAATGCCAGCTATCATAATATGCATCCGAACGGCTCAACTACGGTCAATGTAAAAGTATTAACGTTATTTGGCGGAAGAGCAGGCCTAATAACCTGACTTCAGCCTTGTCACGAAGACGACATTATTATTATTATTATTATTATTATTATTATTATTATTATTATTATTATTATTATTATTATTATTATTATTATTATTGTTACTATTATTATTATTATTATTATTATTATTATTATTTATAGTTTCATAATATTAATATCAATGTTCTCAAACAACAGAAACAAATAAGCATCGTTTCCAACGAGCATGCGCAGTACCTGCCAGGGAATTCCTCCGAAAATAAGCAGCAGCATACTGTCGATCCACTCGGCCAAGTCCTTCCTTTCTATTGTGCCCACCCAGTCCACCTTCTTCACCGTTTCATGGTTCACAGCCGAGTGGTGGTAGGCGAAGGGCGCAGACAGGACCTGCAATCAGGGGAAGGTAAATTTATTAGCAGACTTTAGCAACTGCTTAGTACTCCCTAGGAGCTACCAATGTTGTTTTCTTTTAATTTATATTAGATCACAAACATGCATCAATATTCCATATTAAATTTTTAAATTGGAAATGTTATAGTTTATCGTCGCATCCATATTGATTACATATGTTCAGTATTTCAATACCTTTTGGAGCACCATAATTTGGTCGAACCAAACTTTCTTAAGATATTAATTCGGCCCTGACTGCAAACAGCATCATTTGCAATGGCCAGCAACAACACTTGCAGATTAATAGAAATCTCACGGGCGTGCAAGCATCGGTATCCGTGTATTTTTAGTGATTCGATTCATTTTTTATAGTATTTCCTGACATCTCTTATTGTAGTCATCCGTTGTGATAAGTGTTGGGCTCAGTTATATTCTTATTTTTTGTTACTGTTAGTTCTATAAATAACCAAAGTAATCACTGCAGTTACTTTAAATTGTTTTATTATTTTCATTTACTTCGAACACTAAATAAGAATTAATTTGAGATATTTTCACTTATCCTTTTGGTAGCGATCCTGAAATAATGCAATTCATTCACATACGACAAGTTTCTTACATTAGTTCCAATGTTCACTATTTTCCTGCTCTTTCCAAGCCACGTTGCTTGGGGAGCACTGATGATCAGGTAAACGCCTCTAAATATGTATGCCAGAAAGTAAGATCTGTATTTAGTGTAAATACATCTTTATTGAGGAAGATTACTTCTTTTTGCCTACTCACATGGATTTCTACAAGATTTCTGCAGGAACCATCGAGTTTATGATCTAGTATAATATAAATATACTAAAGAATTCTCGGAGGATTCCACATTTGTCAATAAGACTGGCAATATAACGAAAAATAATACTGTAACTCCATGTTGTCATCGATGTATGATGTTAGCCAAACATCAAAAAAGGAAATAAACTGTTAAAAAATACTACTGAGTATGTTTTATTAAATTAAAAATATATTGCAATAAAATAAATAAGACATCAGACGTAAATATATTCATTAAAAATTAATGTATTCAATTAATGACTTCAAGGTCCGTCGCGAGATTTTTCGTGCAGAACGCCGCTACCTTACGGGTGGCGCTAAAACTCCCTATTGCAGGTTGCCGTGTGCGTTTCCAGACCGGCGGACATCGTCCTGCGTTTGGGTTGGGCAGAGCTGATTCAGACGCACTGCTTTGCACTAATTCTCGCACCTTCAGTCTCGCGGTTTTGTGAGTACCTATACTGTGTAACCACTTACAAACCATGCACATGTATTTGTTTTAGATTTGTCATTTCTGAATTCATCGCCTGTCTTATTTGTTTTTCTAGTCACTAAATGTTTAAATGAAATCAGAATGACGTTTGCTGTAATGTAAATTGAATGAACCAAAAAAGGAAATTTATGGGGAAAAGGAGTTCTACACATTTATAGAGCCAATATGATATTTTATGTAATTTCCTCCATATCATATTAACAATATTTTCGAAATACGTGACTACTCTGAACAATTTCATAAACTTATTTACCAATAAATCTTAAGGATACGTATTGAGACATTTTTTAGTCGGCAAAGTTCTACGAAATACGCAAACTGACAGCTCAGAAATTTATATCTACCACGTAATAGCAGAAATGGAAAGTGTGACTTGGAACCTTTCTAAAGCTAGGCAAGATTCAGAAAATAGCAACACTACAGACTACACAATCCGAAATACTGTCTCACGCTCCCTGAATTGCGAAAGCATTCTACATAATCCTTCCTGTAAATCAGTGTCTCCTCCTCTCACTCACCAGTCCAAAGACGATGCAAGCGAGCTGCAGAACGTCGGTATAGGTGACGCTGTAAAGGCCACCCACCATGGTGTACGAGGCGGCGAAAATCGCGCTAACGATTACAGACGTCGTAGAATCCAAGCCCAAGATCACCACAAGCGACGAACCTACGACAGAGACGACTTTTATAATTCAGAACTACCAGCCAGGTCAATCATCTATCTATTCAAAGAGTTTCTGTCATAATATAAAATGACTCAGATAGCTCTGCAATACAACAAAAACCAATTGCTAAACTCCCTCCCTATACTCTCCCAACTTTAATTTTTGATTCAGTCATAATTGGAAAAGTCCGTCAACCAAACCTTAGAGGTGCAACAACAGTACATTCTTTCTCTGTTATTTTAACATTTGATATTTTCAAAATTCAGAGATTTCAACAAAAATGACATCTGCAAGAATTCTTAAGGGTCCTTTGGTCTATCTATCGAAAAAAATTAAAGAAAAAATGTGAACCTGTTTTGATGATTTTTTATAAATTGCAATAAATTCAATCAGAAATCACGTGACAACTACTGGTTTTTGTTTACAAAAAACTGCACGTTATCTTTTTTAAAATCTGATTTTTTAGAACAGATTTCATTTCAGACAAAAATCTCTAACATTGATATAGTATTTTTGCAATACTATTTTTTTGCAATTTTCTAAAATATCAATTTAAGGCAATAGCAATATATAAGGATCCAAGGAAAGTACTAGTCGTTTTACCGTTCTTTGATATGTATACCGGAGGAAATTAAACGAAAACATCTGGAGCCATTTTTGAGAAAATAATGTTTAAAAATTACCCAAATTCCCTGCGAAATTACGCGAAAACTCATGTATTCGCAAAATTATTTATAGATTATTTTATTATTATTAATAATAATTAATAAAAAGTTATATCTTCAAAATTGTAGTTGTAAAAAGACATCGAAAAAATTGTGAACTTTTGCCATTTTCGAAATGTCAGGGATTTCAACGAAAATGAGACCTGCGCCATTTTTAAGTGTCTTTTGCTCTATCCGATACATTAACGAAACAAAATTAAAATGTTGAGGCAATTGTCATAGGACAATGGGACATCAGAGGAAGTATGGACGGTGCTGGGGACGACTCCATTACAACGGCTCCTATTGCTGGATCACCAAAGTAAACAGACACATTCTGACATGCTAACCTGCAGTTCAGATGACGCAATCAGTCGGTCATGAGAAGTCGATAATTTGACGATTTTGGATTGCTAAGTAAAGTAATAAAAATTAAATTATTCATCTGACGACAGTGAACAAAGTTTGGCGGAATATCCAATTGCACAATTTTTTATTAAACGTGAATTGGACATAACAACGACTAAATAACGAATGTAATGAGAATGACGTGTTGATAAAAGGTTAGAACAATACTCATATTCTTTGATGGAGAAATACTAAAACAAAAAATATATTCACAATAGTTCTCGTGTTGAAAAGGTTCCTCCACATAGACACTAGAAGAATGTATAACTGAAAATTATTTTGTACAGAGATCAATGGATAGGTTTAATTTATAGAATTTAGAGATGTTAGGGTATTAATTTGTTTTATTGTATTATTTGTTCTTGCTAGATAGTTTTCTGTTTAGTTGTTTTTATTTGAAGAGACCGTGTTTTCCCTTGTTAAATTTTTTTTAGAAAAATCACTAGCCTTCAATTTCCTATTAACTTTTTTTAATGTATTTATTCCGAGCTGTGATTGATTGATTGATTGATTGATTCATGTTTCCGGGCGCGTCAACTGCTCTGGTCATTAGTCCCGTTCGTGAAGTGCATACTTTTTCTCGGGAGATGGCGGTGATTTTCCCCCGCTGGATGGCGAGATCCGGCACCGACCTACCGTCGGCTAGTGGGGTTTCCTCCTAACGAGGATTTTCCCACCAGCGGGGCACCGCCCCAGCCGGGACAAGCTCTAAGCTCCCGACCGGTCTCCCTGAATGTGTGGTAGTGTAGTGCATGTTGGTGTAAGAGTGTGTGTAAGGGGAGAGGATAGGACAAGGAAGAAAAAGGACAGATCGCACGCGGTCCGTGGCCCGTTTGTTAGGGTACTGGTCCGGCATTCGCCTGGTGTTGATCGGAGAAACCACGGAAAACTACCGATCAGAGCAGCTGGCCGCTAGAATTCTCCTCCAGACAGCGACTGAGTTCGACCTAGCTGAAAAGCTAGTGTCGAAAATCCTGCCGCTGTGGAGAGTGTAACCTAGGATCTCCCGGTCAGAGGCGCTGCAGTGACATCAGTTGATGCACTGAGCTACCGCTCCCGGTAGGAGGTGCCGGAGTTTGGTTCCCTGATGACGAAATCCGGCGCTGACCGACACGTCGGCTCGCGAAGTTTTCCCCATTCAGCATCTCCCACCAGCGGAGCAACACCTCCGATTGGTCTCCAGATATGTGTAGTGCACGTAAGTGTATGCTGAAGAAAGGAGTGAGGATAGAACAAGGAAGATGAAGGAGAGATCGCGCGCAATCCGTTGTCCGTTTGTTATGGTACAGCTTCGGCATTCGCCTGGTGTTAAACGGAGGAACCGGAAACGGAAAACTACCGCTCAGAGCAGCCGACTGCTAGAATTCTCCTCCGGTCAGCGTCTGAATTCGACCTATAGCTGAACCGCTCGCAAAAAACCGTCATGGCGGACGTACCTTTGGTAAAGTCTCGGAGGCTGCCCCCACCCTGTGGTCTGAGATTTCCCCTCTCGGCGATAAGGAAGCGCGTAGGAGACAAGGAGAGGCGACTGCAAGACGCAGCGATCGCGCTGACCGTCACTCGTCATCACTTCCCTCTTCGTCAAAAGAGGAACTCGCACTCTCAGGAGTGTCCAAAGAAATGAATACATCGTTTGTTGGTCCATCACATTATCTTAATTATCATGTCGCCTCTATTCACTACACATGCTCGCAGGATTTCTTCCATTGTTCAGCACCGTATTGTGCAAACGCTTCTCTGCAAAACGTTTCCTTTTATTTTAAGGATGTACTAATTGCTTCTGCTGCCTCGCGCCCGTTTATAAATCCCCAAACAAGTTCTATTGGATTTAGATCTGGATGGTACGGTGGAAGGCGGAGAGGAATGTGGCCATGTTCAATGATTATTTGATCAACGACCTATCGTTTTTCAGTGGATATACTTTGAATTATTTGTAATAATTGGGTTTTCGTGAATAACAGCACCTACTGTGTAAAGCACACTATGTCACTGCTCACTAGTCACGGTCAAACAGGGACTGGAGACCGAAACTCTCAAGACACGGCTTATTTTTCTGTTGATCGTTTGGACAACTCCTACTGTAGAAACACGTAAGCTGCCTTCCGTCTGATCTTTCTCACTCATCAGTTTGTTATCATCAAACTCGCAGTTTTGAATTACCGCGCGACCCACGAGAGAAAGACAGAGAGAGAGAGAGAGAGAGAGAGAGAGCTATGTTGTAACAAAGAGCGCAGGCAGGCGGGGATATATTAATAGCTTTGGAGGGAGAGGCCACGTTCGAGCATGCGCAGTGGATTTTTTTTTGAGTGGTAGAGCAATAGCTCTGCAGCCAATGTCGAAAATCCTGCCACCGTCGGGACCTGAATCCCAGGACCTGCCGGTCGGAGGCACAGCAGTGACATCAGTTTATGCCTTGAGCTACTTAAGCCGGTATTTTTGGATTGAGAATAGAATACATCTGACGCAATGTTGCCATCGTATAGAGCGATTTTCCTAAGGATGAGCCAAAGTGACAGCTAGTGCTGGCAACATAACTGAGGTTCTGTGGTCGTTGTGCTCTTGCCCATAAGACTCCATTCCCGCATTCGTTCGTTTGCAGTTGGCTAACTTGTAAATGACTTCGACGCTTCCTTTTGTGATGTCCTCGTCCGACGAAAATATAGTGCGCCGCGAGAAATAAAAGACATTAAGAAGTGCAGTGTTATGTGCTCTTCCGTAAAAATTCTTTTTTTCTATAAACATTACATTAAATTTTTTTTTCGGCTTAAAATCATTTTTTTTCTATTTACATTCGTGACAGTTTTCTTTTACTGTTTGTGAGAGCATGATAAGAGATTTTCCACATATGTAATTAAATTTAAATATTTCCCGAACTCGCGTACGTGCATTGTGAATGAGCCTTAAGAGTTTCGCTGAGGTATGCAATCACAAATATAAGCATAACACATAGAGATAGAAATTGACATAAGCGAAGAGTTGGCGTAAGCCAACAGTTCACAATGTCGAACATAAGCATAGGCAAAATAAGAGTTTCTATTGGCTATGAGACATTCTAGTTTACTATTGGTTGGATATGAAAATCGATTTCGAGATATCAAAACAAATACGACAACCACAACCACGCAGCACACGAATCGACACGAATAGTTCGCCTATCCACTTCGATACTCCATTTTGAGTTATCGAACTGTGATTGGCTCATTCCTTATGTCTAACATAAGCATAAGGACAGAAGCTTGAAGCTTGCAAGCTCTTAAGTTAACGTCTTACGAGTTATGCTTATGTGAACGCAATGTCAATGAGTCCACTTGTAGACGTAGTCCTAACTTTTATGTTAACGCCATGCTTATGCTTATGTTTGCATTGTGAATGGGTCTTTAGACTTCTTCATAGGGATGTTTTCACAGGAGCCATTAGCACTATACGAAGGGGCGTGACTGAATAGCTGTCGCGGCGGAGGGATACTTCTCTGAAATACATGTGATGTTCACTTGTTTCCACGAACTGTCACTTTGGCTCATCCTTAGAAAAATCGTTCTAGTCCATCCACTCACCCAGGGCGTTGAAGATGGCGCCCACCCAGAAGAGGTCTCCGCACACGGCTGGCAGGAACATGAGGCCGCCGACCCGGTTGCCGTACTTGCGCTGGAACGGGTCCAGCATCCACGTACTCCGCACGACGCATCTGCTTCACGAACAGCAGCACCCCTGCGACGAGTCACCATATGAGAAAACACAAGTTCTTACATATCACAGAAAGGAAAAAAAATAGTTGCATAAATAAATCAAATACACGCGGAAGGTTGCGCACTGAGAAGAGAAAAAGTAAAATACACTGGAAAAATTAATTTAATCCAAATGTTATTCCATCTCAATAATGAATATTGGTCTGTGGCACATTTTTAATTCATCTTGTTGCTATGGCAACGAATGCTGTTGAATATGGTTCAGGTAAATTGATATAGTGTTGTCAAACACTTTATTCGCCATCTATGAGTGAAGCCATATACGTAAGTAGCATATACGATATGCGAATGCAGTCAATTTTACTTACGATACTCACTTCACAATTAAGTGCAGGTGAGCTATGTTTCAAGTTTGGTGATGATAGATTTGTACATGATTAGTGTAATATTAGAAATACGAGTTCTTAAATTAGAATTAATTTTTGATAATTAAACGTAACCGTCACAAGTAATACGATAAAATATGTGCTACGCTGGAGTCCGGCAGTTTACCAATTGACGGTGTCAGCACGAGAAATTGTTAATGATCCTGCCTGTCCAGGTGACGCCGCGTCGAAGGCTGTGTTGCCGACGTTTCGACCATCTTGTCGTGGTCTTCCTCAGGGCTGTTGTTCCTCAGGGCTGTTGTGTTGTAAGAAGACCACGACAAGATGGTCGAAAAGTCGGCGACACAGCCTTCGACGCGGCGTCACCTGGACAGCCAAGATCATTTATATGACTCTGGCCGCGGAAGCCTACGACTTCACGAGAAATTGTTTTTTGCAACTGTTCTCGACATAACGTAGATATCGCAACGGGTGTACAAGCGGGATGCACCTTTTTCTTGAGTGGGTTGTCCAGTGGGTTATACAAATAATCACATCAATTCAATCATGACTAAAACATTTTTATTACTAGAATAATAAAGAATTGATTCTCCGGGTTTTCTTTCTGCATGTACCCATCTGTAAACAGACGTGACAATGCCTCTGCTCCTCATAGAGTGCATTGAATGGGAGAGCAGAACCTTTTTTTTTTTCAATGCCTCTGCTCCTCATAGAGTGCATTGAATGGGAGAGCAGAACCTTTTTTTTTCTCGCGAGAAAGGAAAAATATTTCCATCTAGCAGCGCTAAATTGCTAATAATAGACTTACCCTAGTCTGTTCTTTTTCATTGGCTATGGTAAAGTCTAATCGAAAGTAGCAGAAACACCAGTGACGGGCGTTATTTTGCCTGCGGTAGAAAGTGTACAAAATGTAGTTGTATGGAAAAATTTGTTTTACGAAGTCAACAAGACAACGATTTGTCACAAAATTTTCTATCGATTAGCTGTTTACCCGGGTGCTGCATTGTCGAACTGGTGTCCTTTAAGGATACCATATTTAAATATCTCGTTAATCTTCTCACCGATGTGCTGCTACTTACGAACTCACTGGGTAGTTGCCCGTCATTTATCTAAAGATTTCACCATTATTATCTATCCCAGAGTCCGTTTCTAGGTAATTTACTGAAGAAAATGGCAGTAAAAGATACCTTTGCATGACGTGCCATTGACATCTCCTTATTGACACATCTTTGCGACACTGCCATTGTAAATTCGCTGTAGTGCGAAACCGGTATAGATTGGTCTTCATACAAACGTGGGTTATAGTGTAGTGATAAGTGGAGAACATCCTGCCGGCATGCGTTGCTCCTCAAGGAAGACTTAGAAACATTTAAAAGTAGGAAAATTCTGGGTCACGCTCCGCAAGACACTCAGAAGATTGTTTACACACACATATCTGATAGCCATATTTGATCTTGATAGTCATATTTGTAGCCTATCGAATATCGGGGTCACCTGGGACGCCATCTTAAAATGAGTTGCCAACTTAACTTACCGAAGAGCAGACTGAGACTGTAGCCAACCGGCACCTGGCACCACACCAGGCCCGTCGAGAATAAGGCCTCCGCTGTGCCATTGATGTAGCCACCTCCAACCCACGTGGCTGCAACAGGCAACAGAAAACTTTGAGAAGTGGTAATTCCATTATAAATAGGAATAAACCTCAAATCGTTGTCAAAGATTACTACACGGATCATGACACAAATTTCTTTGTGGGATAGACTCTTGTGAAGCGAACACCCTTGATCAGAACAACATTCCATCGATTGTAGCAACCCACAAAACTATTTAAGGTCGATTTGCGGGGATATAGTTGTGGATTTAAGGTAGAAGAGACTAGGATTTCGATAACGCTCCCGATGCAGACCAGGATTTCAAACTCGTTTTTCACTCCCCTGTGTTGAGCTATGTCTGCGATCTGAGATCCGGGATGAGAAGTACTACTCGCGCAACTTTTTTTGAACGATGACCTTGCTTCCCCCTCCCTTGAGCAATAAACAATTGAAGGCAAAAGCTCGCAGCGAGCACTGATGACAACATGCCAAGCATTAAAACTTGGTAGGTGCGAAACAGAAACTAGTCAGAGCTAGTTGCTTTCATAGTCGGGAACTTCTGTTCAGCTTCATTGCCATTATCTAAAGAAATGTCTGAGGCAGATCCAGGACCTTCAAGGGAGGCACCTAAATCTCCTATCTATTGTCCCTGCAGTTGCCTACCCAGAGCGATGACCTAGGGTCGTATTTATGAAGCTCTGCCAGCAACGCTGTTAGCGACCTGCCATCTGGGGGCTTGCTAGGAGCTCAATTGGCGTCTGGAATTGGCTGTGGCCCGTTCATAAATCGCAAAACCGAACACTGGCAGCGTGCTAGGCCTGGCAGGCCCCTGGCATAGGTTTATAAATACGGCCCCTAGTCGCACACATAGCAGGTTTGACATTGATTTTCCAGAGGTTGGCATTACTGTAAATTCTCTAGTGGCCGACTTTGTAACTAATACCCCCACTTCGCCCGCATTTTTTCAATCTATCGTTCAAGAAAAGTTGCGCGAGTAGTACTAGATTAGAGCTTCGCGATGTGAAGTGCAGCGTAGGACCTCTAAAATTTGTGGTTCAAGATTTAAGTACTGGAAAGTTTCTTCCCGATTCCGACGAGGGAGATCTGAGTAAGTGCAGGAAGCGAGGAGCGACATGCATGAAGAACGAGAAGTAGAGCTCGGATTTTGCGGATGGGCCTAGGCGCTCTGGATTTGGCTGTTTGGGTGTGGCGAATGGGACCCACCAATCATGGTGATCACGCCAACCGTTAGGCCCAGGCTGCGGCCCGCCAGCATCACCTCCTCCTCGCCGCTGTTCTTCTGCTTGGTGCCTGCCCAGATGCCCACGCCCAGCACCGCCACGTAGAACACCACGATGCCCACCACGCCCTCCACGTACACGGCCATGGCGCCCTCGGTGCCCAAGGGCCTTTCCCTGCGAACACCAAAAACATTTCATATCAACTCTCGAATCATTCTCACTATTGTAACTACATTCCCTATTACTTTATCACCCTTAGGAAGGTACTTCGTAAGAAGAAAAAGTTACGTAATCGTGAGCTGGAAAACGGTGGATTTTCCGCAGAAAGTGGATTAATCCTTTCACTAAATTTATAAAAAGTCGTCTAACACGTGAGGTATCCAGAATCCATGTTTTCTGGGTTCTTGATATCGAAAACTCGATTGATAGCAAAACGTCTGTGTGTCCGTCGGTCTTTCTGTCAGTTCGTCTGTGGCCATCGCTAGCGCTTAAACTATTAAGCCGATTTTTTTCCAAATCAATATTCCCCAATCGATCTGAATGAACTCGAATCTTTGGGATTTTCAAATGGATACTTCGATATTTGAGGGTACTTTAAATGAAGACTCAAAAACATTTTCCAAATTCTCTCAAAAATGGCACTAATTTTTTTGCTCAAAATTTGTCTTTGTGTTGCTTAAATGACGCTCGAGATTTTTTTCTTTAAATGTTAGCCACGGGTAGAAGACGGGATGCTTAAAAAATGTCGCAGGCCTCATTTTTATTGAACTCTTTGAATTCTAGAAATTTTCAGATTTAGAAATAATGCGACGCTGTCTCTACTTACTTTTAATGCTAATTAGTTTGGAAATGAAATATTTCGAAAAAGTTCCGCAAAGGCCGTCCCTTTCAAAACTCTCCCAACTCGTGAATGCACTTTAATGATAATAAGAGGCTTTAATTTCACGTATTTATTTCACCTACAATAGGCAAACAAAAAGGCATGTACTTTCACTAAAATAGGCGTGCCAATAGGCATTTATTCTGGCTAAGGTAGGGGTGTAAAACCACAGGAAATATTGAAAAATCAAATATTGTAAAAATTAATAATTCAAATTATTCACATTTTTATTCTATGTCTAACATTTATTGCGAGGAAGGAAACTATCGGCCGCACTTATGTGGAAGGAAACTATCTTTTTTTGATTGCACATGAACAGTCGGTATAACGACTGCCAATTTATTTTACCGGCGACGCTGTCTCTATGAAATGCTATTGTAGAATCCTTTTTGAATTTTGAAATCATATAATTGAAAACGGAGTTATAGATTACGTTCCTCTCACTTGGGTAATTGCCACGAGGGAAGAGAGAACAAGAAGAAACTGAGAAGGGTATACCACGTACAGACAGCTCTTTTCCAAAAGAGATCCGAGGCCATACTCAACCATACGATGAGATTCCTCGGGACTAAACAAGTCTGTCAGCATCAATGATAAATATAAAAAATCTTCACTGCTATCATCTTCCCTTTTGTCAAAATCCCTTTTGGATTTTAACACAATCTTACCCTGGAGCCTCCGCGTCCACAGAAAGACAACACACGACCGAGCCTTCATGTTCTTCAGGCTTGAAGGTATGTTTCTAGCTTTATAGAGATCAGTGCTAGGAGGGAGAAAGGGAAAATAATGATGAAAAAGGCACAAATAAGACAAAATGCCAAAAATAGGCAAGAAGACAAAATCTACTAAAACAACTGCAGAAATACAATTATGTGATTCCTTTTATTAGAAGTCATAAAATCATAACAACAATAAAATAACAACAATAAAAGCCTGGAGATCTCTACATTTCGTTATGCGGATCCTAAAGAAGAGTACAGTGAGAGGTAAAGAATTAGCTTATATGTCACTAGTCCGACCCGTATTAGAATATGGCGCGGTATGTTGGGACCCGTACAGAATATCGCAGCAAGGAAATCTAGAAAGGTCCAGCGCAGAGCATCGAAATTTACTTTCAGAGGATCAAAAAATAGAGGTGCATGGGAATCACTCGAAAAGAGGCGGATTAAGCTGCGACTCTATGCTATGTACAAAGCATACGCAGGCTATCCTGCTTGGAATGAAATACACCGTCGTTTAGAAAAACCTACATACTTCGGTAGAGCGGATCACGTGCATAAAAAAAAAAATTTTTTTCCAAAATTTTATTGTATCAATGTTAATTTTCCACTGTTAGATTAGTAAGTTTCATACAATGTAAGTTGTTTAATTGTTAGTATAAATATCAGTTGTAGTAGTATTGTTATTATTATCTTTATTATTAATATTTTATTATTATTCATGTAGTACAGTGCAGTGTAGTGCAGTGCAGTGCAGTGTAGTGCAGTGTCGTGCAGCGCAGTGTAGTGTTATGAAGTGAAGTGGAGGGAAGGGAATGCGAGAAGAAGCGAGTGTGAAAGAAATGCGTCACAGTTAAGTGTTGTGCAGTGAAGTGAAGTGGAGTAAGGTTTGCGTGGTGATTTTAATGTACTATTTATTATTATTATTATTATTATTATTATTATTATTATTATTATTATTATTATAATTAACTCCTTTTTTGTAACTTTTTGTTAATGAATGTAAGTTTAATGTATGTAAGGTCACGATATTCTGCCACCAAGTTACTACACTTAATTGCAGAATTAACAATAAATCTAATCTAAAAGAGAATTCTGCAAAATTTCCAGGCTGTAATGACAAGACATCAATGCCTTGGAGAGATGCTTCTGTGAAATTTGAAAAACAGAAATACTCAGAATGCACGTAACCTTAACCTACAATCGACTGCCAAGAAGGTCGCTTAGAATTGAACATTTTTCTCAACAAGAATATGGGGATATGTTTACGATTCTTATCGTACAGCAGTTCGTAAGGAGAGATACAGGAACACACGATTTACAAATCTCATTAAAGTGCTTTAGGCCTTAAATGTGTTGTTATTTTTGACATCTTAAGAGAGCATATCTCTGAATCTGAAGGGTAGTGAACCTCAAGAAAGGTCAGCGAGATGGTCGCAACTCAATCAATTTGATCGGTACATGTGGAATCGAACACTTGTATATCCTTCAAAAGTTTACTGCATAAAGATTTACAACTTTAAAAACATGTATTGAAAACATAGAGTTACAAAAGAAAAGGCAGAAAAAATATTGTTTGACTTCTCTAAAGCAAGCGCAGAAGATATTGGAAAATAGAACAAAGAAGACGAGCGATAAGAACCATGTCTAAAGTTTAGAAATATGAAACAGTAATAATAACAAACGACAACTCTCTCAAACAGGGAATTGCGCGATTTCTTTATTATACATCCTTCTCACCTACCTTCTCACACGCATTGATGGCAACTTAAGAATAAAAAAAAGTTTAGCATTCACTCATCGAAACTAGTTCATCCACACTATATATTAATTTGAAAATTGACTTTGCTGTAAAATTAAATAAAACACTGTGTTTAACAGATTAAACAAAACCTTCAAGCATCATGAATCAATGTGTTCATATTGTGAATGATCTCAAAACTATAGCCTAGATGAAAATTTGCATGAATTCGTATTAAATAAAGTACTGAACTCGTACAAAAGCATCTTTGGCATACGGTACCTCATTTCAAAATATCTAACTTTACTTCTGTCGTCGCTTCATTCTGAAAACATTTCACTCGTACGACAAAAACTCGCTTTTCGAACTAGTTACGTAAATATTTATTCCTTTCTCGCTACAGAGTAGAGAAAAAGTTATGTAATGCTGCGCCAAAAACAACGGACAGTTTTCGGCAGAAAAGCTCTTATTAAAAGGTCTGGTAACGAAGAAATGGATAAATTCTGTTGCTAAATTTAGGGGAAAATCCTCTATCACATGGTTTAGCCAGAACCCACGTTTTGTGGGTCCTTGATACCAAAAAATCGAATGACGGAAAACTGTCTGTCTGTCCGTCCATCCGTCTGTTTTTACAGGAACTTTAACATGGACTGTGGTACTTTACAAGAAGTCCCTGGGAAATTTTCAAAAAAAAAAAATTGCTGCATCGTTTTTTATTACAATGTGTGTTTGTGAATAGTGTGAACCATTAAGAGAATGGTGCAGGGCTCATATCCGTTGCATAACCTTATTTTTCGAAAATTGCAAAAGTTCAACTTTTTTCGGAGTCTTCCTACAACTAAAATATTAAAGGTGGAGATTTTTTCCCTTAATGAAATCCACTCCTTGAAGATAGATTTTGAAATATGATTATGCACAATTTTTCAAAAATTTGAGTACTTTTCGCGTAGTTTTGCGTGAAAATACGGGCGAGAAAGTGCGTGCTGTTTTAGCCCCACTAGCTTTTGTATACCATCAAGACACATTTCAACGTTCTTGTACTAAATCGTTCATAAATTGGTATTTTACGTCTCAAATTGGCATGTGGCAGATTTTTCTGCACACATAATGAAGTCATGGTTAACGGCTTCGTCACGTGACGTAATTGTTCTCACGACCATGATAATACCATCAGATCACTCTCATCATTCGTATTAACAGCGAAGTACACGAGTGTTCACAATATTAGCACCTAAGACACAAATTATACGTTATTTATGTCACGTTCCTCAATCAATTACTATAATACACTAACCGTAGGAACCTGAGGATAATTAGATGTGATAATCCAATCTGTACTGAAATATAGTTCTACAAGTACAACTGCCTCACAGAGAATACTATATTTCTTTCTTCTATTTCACGCCATATACGGAATGAAATGCATGCAATACTTGCAAAATGTTAATTATTTACTTGTAACAATTCTTATATTTTACCTAACTATGGAAGTTTCTTGACAACACTTATCTGCCGTCATTTGTTAATTAGTTTTCAAGACCAACTTGAATAGTTGTCCTTTTTTTTTTATTTTAAATCGCTCTGCAACTACATGGTCATAAGCGATCAAAACATGTTTTGCAATTACACATTATATGTCAATTTAGACATTTAATTATATAACAGATTTTATGACGTTGTCTTTTTACAAGTCAAAACATTCACAAACAGACACCAGACACATTTATAACAAGGATGTTAATTTTTTATACTTACAAGAAAAGAAAATACTATATATATTTTTCCAATTTTGCAGCACATAAATATTTAATAATATTGAATGATAATAAATAGTTGCCCTTGTTTCGTTTTGAGGCCAAAATTGCAATCGATCTGTGTATCTATTCGTCACTCGGCAAATAGCAAGCAACTCATCCTCACTACTCGTAATTCGGCGAGCGGTTGCTCGCTACTCTCCGAATGACAAATGTGTGGAGCCGCCTTTAGATTCGCGTTGGGAGGGCAAGGCCTAGAGATTCCGAAGCGCGTGTGGGACGGCACCGCTATTTGCCCGCCAAGGCCTCTGGCAAGCGATAATGACGACGATAGACTCGCACCCATAGCAACGTCCGTTTTATTCTGTACGTTTACGTAAACTCAAAATTATACGGATGCATTACCAGCGATGACCTTGCGTGATACGCAATAACAACAGAAACTGACGATGTAGCTTGAACAATCAACTATACACTAAATACCTTGAGAATAGTATAGAATATGTATTTCAAGGCATGTTGTATTAATTTCACGTTGCATGAGGGTCACAATAAATAAGTTTTGTATTTACTCTCAAGTGGAATACATTTTTAATGCATTGCAAACGTGTACTGTGAACTGTGTAAACAGTTATGTAATTTATTTAAAAGTTTGGAGGAGCTTGCAATTTTCTTTTTTATTCAGAAATTTAAAATACATGGTAATTTAGTTGTTTGTGTTGTTTTCACAACACTTCATCATCTAAGGCAGACATGTCAAGGTCGCGGGTAAGATGTAATGTAATTTCATTTTCTGTGCACGTCTTCTAGAATTCAGTGGGAAATACAATTATTCAAATTATCGCTTCCATGTTGTCGCGGCAAGAAGTATTATTCCGAAGGACAACATGGATAAGAGCCAAAATGTACTGCCATTTTATCCTTGAAAACAGATTTTATTACATGGGAGCTCTTTTTTTTAAAATTTAAGTAGTATATGACTTAGTGTAGGGATCACAGAATTTTGAAAATGTGCACACAATTCACTTTTCCCCATAGCACGTCATACGCAGTTTTTTAACTGTTTTTTTTTTACGTAAAATAAATAAATAAATAAATAAATAAGATAACAAGCTTACTAGAATTCACAGGCACTTCGTTCAAAGCAATCGGCGCGAGATTTAAAAGTAAGGGTTGTACAAATTGCTCCGGACTAGCGGTACGTTACTGGATACTTGGCCCATGACAGTCTTCGGGAGAAGTTACTTGACAGTTATTTTCACAAATTGAGCTATATTAATTCGCATTTTCAGTTTAAAGTAAAGAAATGATTCATTAAAATGAAATAATATATAAATCAGATTTTAAATTCTCAATTGGGAGTGAAATTAAATATTTTGAATTAAAAGTATCTTGATTTTGTAATCGTCTTTACTTAAGAGTGTTAGTAAAGCTTAAACTTTCTAGGTTCAGGTTAAGAGGTTATTTAAAAGCGCAACAGACAAATTTTCTTGTTTGTTTGAAGCGCTGTCCGTCCGTAAGCGAGAATTGTTAACTTATTGAGACTTGTTATTTTATTTTACATTATTACTAAATACAATGAATAATAGAATGATATAAAAACACAACCCAAAACAAAACTAAGGAAAGAATTCTCCATTCAAACATATTCGTGTCATTTAGCAAAGATGTTTATATAAGAGAGAATTTAGTAACAAAATAAACGTCAAGTTTGGTTTGGTTTTTTCGTGCTTCCGGGCGCGTCAACTGCTTTGGTCATTAGTCCCGTTAGTGTAGTGCATGTTTTTTCTCGGGAGATGGGAGTGATCTTCCCCCGCTGGATGGCGAGATCCGGCGCCGACCTACCGTCGGCTAGTGGGGTGTACCCCTAACCAGGACTCTCCCACCAGCGGGGCACCGCCCCAGCCGGGACAAGCTCTAAGCTCCCGACCGGTCTCCCGGAATATGTGGTAGTGTAGTGCATGTTGGTGTAAGTGTGTGTGTAAGGGGAGAGGATAGGACAAGGAAGAAGAAGGACAGATCGCGCGCGGTCCGTGGCCCGTTTGGTAAGGTACTGCTCCGGCATTCGCCTGGTGTTGATCGGAGGCGACTGAATTCGACCTACCTGAAAAGCTAGTGTCGAAAATCCTGCTGCCGTCAGGACTCGAACCTACGACCTCCCGGTTAGAGGCGCTGCAGGGCTTGATCTAGGAACCTAGAATACGCATGCATGATGCCTGACCTAGGAAGTAACAGCTTCCATCAAACTATTATATTAGACTTCACACCATTAAACAAACTAAACATTCGAATGTTTATCTCGATAAGTAATATATTACTTATGACTTCTCTTCTTTGTAACCTTTTCATTCTGAAACATGAACGATCAGAAATATATCTTTCGAGTGAATATTTATTGCTCCCTTTGACAGACGTACTCTTAGATTGATATTTGGAATAATTTAATATTAAGATTTATGAATACAACAATGAAGTAGAATTAAAAACAAAACAGTTAATGTAGATATCTCGAGGTAGATCTACTCTAATTACAGTCCAGATCTGTCTTGAAGCTAGTGTTTCAAAATACAGTTTGGTTTTAGTAAACATTTGCCCATGCCACCGCTACAATTATGCAGCGAGAGCTCAAAAGAGAATTTATTGTGTAGGCGCTATTGCAGCATGCAAATAACCAATAAAAAATTAAATTAGTTTTTATTTGTCCAAAAAACACAAATACTAGCGATTTCTGGTGCCTAACATCCTACGTCTCATTACCTAAACAATATTTTCGAAAAATCCATGTCTTACGCAGAAAAACGATAACACACAGGTTTTTTCGCAAATGCCAGTTTCACTATTACGTCGTGTATATTCATAATTAGAATAACGTCCGGGGATTATGTAGATTACATGGCCAACATTCACAGTGACTAAAAATGCCCTCTCCTGCATGAGACTAAAAATATTTATTTCAGTATTACAGCCAAAACATGCCCATTTTATTACTACAGCCTAAAAATACCTATTTCTGCATTCCAATCTAAAAATGCTTATTCGTTTGTTTCCCCGTCCCTGTTTCTATGTCTAAAAAGATTTTTTTAATTATTTCATTTTTGATCTTTTTAAATTCCCTTGGCTATTTACAATCTTCTTTCATAGTCGAATCATTTCAAAGAGATGTATGTAAATCTTCATTTTAGGGCCCGTTTTACAAGACCTTGATACTCTTTAGAGCTGATTCACAGTAGTTCTGTAATTTTCTTAATCTTTTAAACCAACGATACTAATGTAATTTTAATAATCATACTAAAATACTTCGAAGAGGGTTACTCATTTTTTATTCCCACAATTTATGTCACGCATGCAACCTTGCTCACGACATCAAATGTTACGAGGAAGCATTCAACATCAAGTGAGGGATTCACAGGTCTGAAAGGCGATCATTGCGAGCACTGGCTTTTCGACGAGACAATTTGCAAAAATAGTCAGTTAGCCTGAGCAACTTAGCCTGGCACATGCCACTGCGTAACAGTCCAAAGGTAGTACTTTGACTTGTTCAACTTTTCCCTAATTAGGAGTGTGGCTTTCTTTTTCAAAAAGTTCGTTAAGTTTTTTGCAATGACCGGTCGGTGACCTAAATGCGACTCCGTTACGCGAATTAACGAAAATTAAGGATATGTATTCTTCGAAAATGTATGCATTGTTCAGACGTTCAGATGTTCAGACGTTCGTCGACAAGACTGCTTGCATATTTTCTTATTTATTACAGATTGTGTGGTGATGAACAAAGTGCGCAATTCAAACATTAGAGACGATTAATCACTAGTCATGCTAATGCTAATACATTTACATATTATATATCATTTAATAATATATTCAAGTATTATGTGATATACGCTATATAAACACGTGTGGTATACACTCGGTATATAATTTCTATTTCCTTTTATCTTCTACGCATTTAAAAAATATTTTTATCAGTTTACACTTTCCAAAAGTCACGTATTCTCACATTCCTTAAATAATAAAAATTATATTTATTTGCTGTAGCAAAATTAGTCCAGCAACATTGGCGACGAAAATACACAGTACGAGTAATTACACAATACAAATTTAATGGAATATTGAAAACTGTGATTCTGATATCAATTTTGGGATTATATGTGATCATCGGATCGTGCAGATTAGCAAAGATCGTGCAGATACGAGTGTTATTTATAAATATCACATTAATACTTCCTCAATGAATATCTCAAAACGAGTATCCAAAAAGCATTTGTTTCTTCTAGAACCATTTTTAACGGTTTCTGAAACAGCAGTCGCCTTCAGTGAATAATTCAACAATTCTTTGATCTGTCAAGTGCGTGGTGAAAAAGATTGTTATGTTGAGTTACTATAAAAATCTTTGGTAAAAAGTGGAGATGTTTTGAGTATGTTGTCATAAGGTATGCATTATCTTAATGTTACTATATTTAGTTTGTTTGCTTTGTGTTATATTTACAGTGTACGCTATTTATTATTACTTGTCACTAAGAAAGTCCATTAATAACTGTGAACCCACAGTTTCTTCGCATGTCATTACAAATGCATCAACATATTTGTCTATTGTGCTGATGAAACAGATTGCAAATAAAGATATATTTTAAAAAAGAAATGAAGTGTGTGACCCCGGTAGGGTCGAGAACCAGGGATGTAACGGAGAACGCAAAAAGAACAGGAAGATATTAACGAGCGACTGGGACGCTCGCCGCCGGGTTGCAAAAACAGGTTCCCGGTCGCTCCCTCGCGCGCTTGCAGAAGTCCAACGGGGAACCCCCGGAGGTGAAACTACCGCGCGGTCTGACGCAGGTGTAGGGAAAGTCGCACCGCACGAGCCAAATTCTTGCGAACGACAAACGTGGTACGATCATCCTCGTGTTATGGAAATTCATTTGATGTCCCCGTTTGCAAAATGACAGAATCGCAGGAAGTGTAGTGCTTCTTAGAGAATCAAAATATATTCTGGAATGAGTGGTTTGAATTGACATGGCTGTTAACAATACACTTTGCTCTCTGTTACTGACAAAACGTTCTGATATTTTACGAATTTTAACCTACATCTGCAGTAGTAAACATTGGAAATTTGAAAGGATCCAAAAAAAGTAGTGGTGCTACAACCGTACGTATTTTCTCCCCCGGAGTTCAAACAAAATGCCGCGATAAGTACTCAAATTTTCGAACAATTGTACATGACCTTATTTCAAAATGTATCTTTAAGGAACAGATTTTATTAAGGGAAAAATCTCTATCTTCATAATTTTTTGAATTTTTGCATTTTTCGAAAAATCAAAGTTTTCAACGAAACTGAGACCTGCATCGTTCTCTTAAACGGGCTTCGTACTATCCAATAACAAAATTAAATCAATAACGATTGAGCCATTTTTATGAAAATTTTGAAAATGTCTCAGGAGCTTCATGTAAATACTCCCCAAAATTAAAATCTCGGTTTCAAATTCAAGGGACCGCGATATGAGCCAGATTGATTGGAGTGTATAAATTTTGGAGAAAATCAGCTGAACTGTTTAGCCGCTAGCGTTGTACACAGGACTGAGGCCGGAGAAACGTTTTGCCGTCATACGATTTTTCGGCATCAAGGATTCACAAAACGTATTCTGGTTGCACCACGTGATAAAATTTTTTTTTCTAAATTTAGCAACTGGATTCATCTACTTTTTCGTTTCCAGAACCCTGTAATAAGAGTTTTGCTGACGAAAATTCCCCGTTTTTTCGCGCAGCATTACATAACTTTCTATGGTATATGCGGTAGCGAGAAAGTAAAAAGTTTATTTATTTATTTATTTATTTTACGTCAAAAAACAGTTAAAACTGGGTATGTCGTGCTACGGGGAGAAGTGAATTCTGTGCACATTTTCAAAATTCTGTGATCCCTACACTGAGTCATATACTACTTGAATTTTGAATGAAAAAAAAAAAAGAAAAAGTTATGGACGTATTCCTTCAACAGTAATTCTAATCATGTATTTCTATAAACATACAAAAGTGGTTATTTAGAGAATTTTATCATCATAAACATGCTCTCATGATGATCAACATCGCAGTGATGCAAGTTTCATTATGTTACAACGCTTAAATCCATGTCCTTCACCTGACCAACTTTGATTAAAATTTTATTATTCATACAATGATGACATGACTCATGCAATTTGGTGAATCATGCAATTTAAATAATTCATGTTGACTGGGTACAAATTGATTTTTATTACCATTCTCACTTTAACATTGTTTGTTAGCATAATTTTTTTTCATTTTCTGTTTATCACGCATGCACGATCTGTTCACGGACGTTGCACTTCCTCTTGGCATCCGCTTGATGGCACGGTTGCTGATATAAAGGCTAGTTGCGGTTGCTGATTCACTACGACCAGAACCGGATTTACACGTAGAGAACAATTAAATGTATTTATAGAACAAGGATTTTAAGTAGAGGGTGCCAGGGCAATTCACAAACTGGAAGTCCCCTAAAAGACATTTAGTTTTCTGCAAAGAGTCATGCTGTTTATGTGACATTAAGGAAATTTACATACGTTTATTAACGTATGTAATTCACAACGTTTTCACGTATACATTCACAACGTTTATTTGACCTACTGTTAACACACAGTCATCACAATTGTCTTAATAGTTTGAACAAGATGAGCAATCATTTTGGTGTATTTATGTTCCACCTCTACAACTTATATAACTTTCTACACACTACACGAATATACGTATAAATAATGTAATTTATATATTGAATTAATTCCACAATATTAAAATACACTTTGGGTACGTAATCCTTTAAAATATTTATTTTTGCAAATATTACAAATGAAAATTGTGATTTCAAGTACTGTAATAGGACAAAATTTGATCATTATTTTTATATTCTTAATATGTTCAAGTCATGAAGTGTAGTCTTTGTTTTACTCGTTCATCCAACACTTTTTTTCTTCTGTCTAATTTTATTTCCAATATAAAACGCAAACATCATTTCATTTGTATGCTGTTCTTTTCTTGCTTCTTGCAGAATGGATTCTTTTCTGCTAAACTGCAAACGTGGATATATTTTTGCGACTACAATAAGAATCTATTTTGTAACTCACCTGTGAAATTATTGATTCTCGGCTCATTTTGAAAAACTACTTCAAATTATTGACACTAATGATGAAGATATGGAAAAGGATCTGCTCTTGTTTTTTCTGGTTTTACCGTGATATAAATGTTGTGTCAGTGTATTTAGCAATAATTATTAAATCTGAAGATCCGAAGACAACTTATTTTGAGAGATTCACCATATTGCTTAAATGTTGATATCGCTAGATTGTACGATCTATTTATATGAAGACATTTTACTAATTAAAATGAAGCCATTAATTCAATTAAATTGTTACTTACGGAATCTTTAGAGCAAATAGTTGCTGTATCATTTGTTAGTTTTAATAAATGGTGCACAATTTTCCTCACGTAGAATAAAAACTCGTACAATTTACACGAAAAAATATACTTTTACTTATTGTCGCTAATAAAGGAGGATTATAATTTTTTCAACCTCGAATTTACGTGTTTCTTACCGTCTTCGTTACTTTTGATACCATCTCCGAAATTTGAAATATAATAAGAATAATCAATAGGTCTATTTTCAGTGTGAGAGTGTAACGTACCTAAAAATCAACATGACATATGAACAACGAGAAGTAATGTAGAAGTAAATACAACGCTTAGGAGTCTCATCGCATGGATTTGTGATTGTAACATTTAGAAAAGTAGAGTATCTCGTTTCTCAATGAATGATTTCAACAGTATTTACTAAATCGTATGCGACAGGACGGGAAGTAAAACTTTTTCAAATCAATAGATTACAATATTCGAATGACGACACAACAGCAAATACCGAATAATTTTCAAAAAACAGCTAAAATTCTTGGCTTTTTTTTTAAGGCAACATTTTAAAATTTTAAAATTTTAAAAAAATTTTATACTTTTAACCATCAAAATACTTAAAATGTGTTTAAACTGCAATATTTTAACAAAGTAAGTGCCAAATTCAAATTCAATCAGATGTTTCAAAGTAAAGAACGATTAATTATTAAAAAATTAACTTTTTAACAAGTAAGCTGTAATAAGTAGCCATTAGTTGTTTATTGCATATAAAATTCTTGTTCATAAAATACAAATTTTATGAATATTAATAAAATAGAGATTTTAGTAATAAATTCGATATCATCAGTGCCGAAGAGAAAGGAAATAACTAAAACATTGTTTTAAACGATGTGAAGAAATATTTGTTTCGAAAATAAAGATACCGATAGTTCACCTGGAGTCTGTGAAGTGAGTTTCGCTCCGGTAGGAGTCCAGTGAGGTAACCGCTCCAAAAAGGCACAGCCGCCGTCTTTAGGTGGTGGTAGGCGGATATCAGGTGCCATAAAATCTGTTATCGAACAAGTAACCAGTAAACGTTGCCCGTGCGGTGGGCCCGTGTCTACGTGTTATCAATATTTGTGTAATGAGCACTTGAAAAGGGTAGAATATTGGAGAACGTCTTTAGAAGCACTTGAAATGTCTATTTTCAATACTGTACTGGTAGGAAAGTTGCCATTTTCGAAAATTCAGAGTTCAACAAAAATCGAACCTGCGTCATTTTAATAAGAGTACTTTACTCTACCTGCGAAGAAAAAAAAGTGAGGAGTCATTTTGAAAAAAAGTTTGAACATGTCCATGAGACTTCATGCAAAGCACTACCAAAATCAAAATAAGCATTTGAAATTCAAGGAGTCGCCATATAAGCCACATCGATCGGGGAATATCATTCTTGATGAAAATCCTGTCTACTCCTTAGCCGCTTAACACACAGACAAAGTCGTTTCGCCATTAAGTAATATTTCGTGATCAAAGACCCACAAAACACGGATGTATATATATATATATATATATATATATATATATATATATATATATATGGATTACGACTACATAACGTGTTACAGGAATATATTTACTAAGGAACAAGATTTATCCCCTTTTTCGGACTGAGGGACCTAGGAAAACGGGCTTTTCCGTCTAAAAATCTCTGCTTTCGTTGCGCTTTTGTTGCAGCAACACTGTCTCTTTTTACTACGTCAGTAGTATGCGAGACTGTAAAAATAAGCAAAACGCATGTTTATATATAAAATTCGCTCCTTTGTACAATATTCGCTTCTTCTCCACACTCCTCTATCCACATATGTGTTTCAAGAAAATGATGGAAACAATCGATGAGGGAACAACCTCTAGAATTGTCATCCAGGCAGAGACATGATCCGAGCTTGGTACATTACTGGAGTAAACAATCCACCATTCTCTGGACTCGAATTCTGCCATTATTGTTGGCTCTGCAGCGACTCTGACCATAAAGACTTGTGGGTCGAGTCCCGAGGTGCTGGACACTAGCGAGATAGCTAGGTCGAATTCAGAATTCAGCGTGCACTCAACTCAATTTTATTTTCATATCGGAAATCGGTACACCAGTTTCTCACGCGTAAAATATCTGAAAGTCTTAATTACAATATAATAATAACAACAACAACAACAACAACAGACAAAATTATCCCTCGGTAATTAATAATGACTGTTCAATTTCAAAATTGATTGATTGATTTTTTCGTTTTTCCGTGCCCGTCAACTGCTTTGGTCATTAGTCCTGTTAGTGCAATGCATGTTTCTTTCTCGGGAGATGGCGGAGATCTCCCGCTTCATGGCGAGATCCGGCGCCGACCTACCTTCAGCTAGTGGGTTTCCTCCTAACCAGGACTCTCCCACCAGCGGAGCACCGCCCCAGCCGGGTCAAGCTCTAAGTTCCCGACAGGTCTCCAGGAATATGTTTTAGTGTAAGTGTGTGTGTGTGTAAGGGAAATGGATAGGACAAGGAAGAGGAAGGAAAGATCGCGTGCGGTCCGTGGCCCGTTTGGTAGGGTACTGGTCCGGTATTCGCCTGGTGTTGATCCGAGAAACCACGGAAAACTACCGATCAGAGCAGCCGGCCGCTAGAATTTCCCTCCAGACAGCGACTGAATTCGACCTAGCTGAAAAGCTAGCTGGAAAATCCTGCCGGCGTCAGGACTCGAACCCAGGACCTCCCGGTCAGGGGCGCTGCAGTGACATCAGTTGATGCACTGAGCTACCGCTCCCGGTGCAAAGCATGAGACGTACAGGAACCTATGCAGCACGTCTTTCATGGACTTACAATTCTTGAAGATTCTAAAGATCATGGGGAATGGTATAAGGTATTCTACTGTCAATATGAATAATTTGTAGAATCTTAGAAATCATAAAACTATTAAATAACAATTCAATACCAGTGGCTGAGGAAAGGTCGGGTTTTTCAATGGTACAGCCGGCCCACTGATAAAATGATTGACACTAAGAGCGCAGTTATCCTTATCAAAAACAAGCACATGCCAGTTAAAACAACCTCAGTACGTCTTCTAACATATCGTATAAATTAGACTGCAACTGAAAATTGATGTTTTTTTTAAATGGTATTTAACTTTCAATTGAGAAAACTGGAAGTTGGAGAACATTTATACTTCCGACTTCTTCCGAGACAAGTCACGGAATGAAATCAGTAAAAGAACTTGTGAGAAAAAAATTGGGATTTCAATCATTCCATGTGGAATTTGGGGTAAACAAGGCGAGTTTGCGTCAGGTTTGTTCGGGGTTCTTCCATTCCCCAATTCTCTCATCCCACCATTGCCTCATCATTATTAATGTATCCACCATAACATGAATCCACAATCACCTATCCGTACCACAATTCTTTACCTACGCCAAGTACGGCCATGAGGTTTAAGTATTTGCAAAAGAAAGAAAGATAAGTTTATCCTCAAGGAGGACCACTGATAAACTAGGCTAACTGAACTCACGAAACCAGTCTGATAGTTTCCAATTTCTGCATTAATCAACAGAGTTACGAGGATAAGGATCGTACCTATCCTAATTGAGTCCAAAAATTCGAATATTTACGAATGTTGTTTAGCTTTTTACCAGGTAACCTCCGCGGACTCGAACACACCGATTTGCTTCAAACTTTCACGAAATATGAAAAACATCAAAAACAAGCTGCGAGAAAGTTATTCTACAGAAACAGGAATCCATGTTGCTGTTAGGCAACATAGTAAAATTTTAAGCAATTCTACTTCGAGTATCCGCGGTTAGCCTGCGTAACAACCTTTTCGAACCCTCTTGTCGTCCCTCTTCTTGCTTCCCAGAACCCTTGATGGCCTTGATGGTCCTTCGAAAAATATAAGAGCGCTCCGCAAAAAGGAGAGAAGTTCTTGTTTTTAGATTTGCTCTTCGTAGAACTTTCGCTCATTTACAGTGTTTCCGGGTAGGTAGGCTGTGGTCCATTTGGCGTTGAAGGGTCAAACGTTTGTCCTCCACTACGGTGGACAAACTCAGTGGCAACAAGCTGCCCTGACACTGATCCACCGTAACCGTGGACGAAACCTTTGGCCTTACAACGCCAACTGGCCCACAGTTTACTAGCCCAGAAGTACTCTCCGTTATTGACTCGCAACGTGAAAGCCTGCGATGCTATGTTTCGCTCATTTGTTTGCCTACTTTTGCTTCATGTTATTAATTTTTCATGTTTCATTGGCGTGGTTTCGCAGAAAGCGGATGTCGTAGACACATTCGGCTTTCTGCTTCTCTCACATACGGATTATTTGTCTCCCAAAACGATAGTTCGACAAATAACTTAAATGTTTCACTTTAGAGAATTATACATTATGTTCTCTGTATTACACTCAATTATCATATTTTTCTGTAAAGTTTATATTTTTACTTTTTCGTATACGTACGAAGAAATTTTACTCGTATACGAAGTAATTTAGGTAGTATAGAGGAATTTATGTAATGCTGCGGAAATTTGATTTCAAGACTTCAACGGAAATACGCGTTTTGGGGTTCCCTCATACCGAAAAAGTGTTGTTTTTTTTCCCAAAACGTCCGTCCGTCTGTTCATCTGTCTGATGTATGTAAACAACTCTAGTGCCTGAACCATTCGTACGATTTTTTCCAAACTGAATAAATGCCTGTCGATTTGGCCTGAGATGAAGCTCTGCAAATTTGAGAAACATTCATTAATTTTTGGAAGTACTTTCATAGGAATATTTCGAGTTTTCGAAAAACGTCATTTGAAGTCATTTCAAGCACTTCCACTCACAAATGTAATAATGTATACAAATTGCTGGAAATATGCATAATAATGGCGTGAGAGATATTGCAAGAGAATTGGCGTGATAGAAGCCCAGGGAGGGGCTTCCTGTAAAGTACCCCCAAGTTTCTCAAAATTTCTCAAAAATGTCTCCAAATTTTTTCTTTAAATTTCTTGTAAGAATAAAGTAAAATGCACTTATAAAGGTGGCACAAGTGCTATTTTCCATGTTAACTCTGAATTTTTGATGATTACAAAAGTTTGGGTTTTTTCGGCATCTTCCTACAACTACAAAATTAAAGATAGAGACTTTTCTTAAAATAAATTTGTTCTCCATGCTTAGTTCTTTCAATTAGGTGATGTACTGTAACCGCTTGTCGTCGGCTACATTCATGACAAAAGAAAAATAGAAACGATAATACCCGACATCATGCCCTACAAGTAGTTTCTATAGTAGCGAAGAGATGGCGTCACCCAGAAAAAGATTTCTGAACGCACTCAGACTATAGCCAATCAGAAACTTTTGTAGAAATACGGACGTGGCATGAAGTTTGTGTCGGAAGAGTTCGTCTTTCTTTCTTGTTCGAGTCGCCGAGGTGTTTAGAAGGCTACAAGTCCACCACACAATCGACGAGGTACACGTGGAAAATACCGGAATCTAAAATGCTTTAATAAAAGGTAATTGTCTGAATATTTTTCATGGAATTACTTACTGTGATATGTCAAGAGATTACATGAAATTTTAAATGAATATTAAACTTGAATGCAACGAATGAAAGAACGACAGTGGTAGTAGACCAAAATGAATTTGTAAAACCACGTTGCTGCATTCTCGTTGCTAGAAAATGGAGGATTTTTGTAACATAGGACATGTTTCTGTTTCTTTGTTACAGCTTTTATTTGATTCTACTTTTATTTTTATTTTTGGGATTTCATTTCGGAAATTCTATTGAATTTTGACAATTCTGAAAAGTATGGTTTATCCAACAACTGGCTCGACTTTTGCTATTACGAAGTTATAATTTGGAGTTTTGGACTCGCATTCTGATGCGACCATCGCCTCTGTGTAAGCTGTGGTAAAACTCCGCTGAACAACGAGGAGACGGCGCTCGGAAATACTCCGATTCCGTCGCGATAGGCCGTCGCAGAACAACGACGACCTTGAGGCATGAGCATCGCTCGACAGCCGTCTACACAGCGCGGGACCAGCTTGGGGAACTCGCCGGTCGTGAGTCACAGAAAAAAAACAGAGAGAACATTTATTAAATTTCAGTCTGGAAAACTTTCAAGATAGAATTATAATTGTACTAGTTAAAACGTTCTAATGTGAGCTTCCCTCAGTAACAGACGTTGATCGGGCAAGTTTCATTGAACATTGATCTTGATAACCAGTAAATTTATTTCTTTTCTGCAGTCGTAAGAGGAATCATATCAGAATAATTCTTATGTTTAATGATAAAAGTCGTTCTTGTACATAATTATTTATCTAGATTTATATATAATTGGTTTAATGCTGTTTGAAATCATTTAAGAGAAATTGCCTATGTAAAATTTTGAACAGGAGTGAAAGCCGTTATAATATTTCTTTTAAAATATTATTTCATGGACAGTCAAAAGACGTTGTAAAACAGAATTTTGTATTGAAAGGCCACGTAGAAGCCGAATATTAAATGTGAATATTGAGTAACATTATTCATTATTTAAAAGGTATTAGTGAATTTTGAATATTGTTTGTATGTATTTTTTTACAGGATGATTATTTGAATTGTGATTTGTGTTTCATGTGTGATATTTTTTGTTAAGTGTACATATGTATTTGTTGCTTGTTTCTTGTAAATGTAGATCAAAGTCATTATTGCTTTAGTGAAAACTGCAGTTTAGGTAGGGAACTAGCCACCATAGTTTAAACAAAAAAGTGAGCACATAGGAGGATATGTGAACTACAGTGTACAGAGGATTTTATTTGAGAGAATACATGTTATTTGTTATTTAAAACTACGAAATTGTGTTTGCTTGTTATGTGATCATTAGTTTAGCAAAGACGAACCCGCCACCGGTAGGGAATTTATCCATGAATTGAGGTATTCCCAGGTTTGCGTGACGGTGTAACCACACGTCACGAAATAAGTAAATGATAGATTTACTTTCGTAATTCGGCGTACTACTAAGAAGTAGGTAGGTACGTGACGGTTACAGTACTTTTTTTTTTTTTAATTTCACAAATTTTCGCGCAACATAGCGTGAAAAATTACAAAAGTGTAATTTTTGTCTAGCCTCTCATTATGTTAATATTTTCATTAGCGACGATGTTCACATTATTACATTTAGGACTACATGTGTTTTAAATAATGTCAGACAAAGTTTCTCGAAAACTCAAAATTTTTCTGTGAAAACGAGCTGAAAATACCGCATTTTCAGAAATGCTCAAACGCCATTTTCTCAAAAATGGTTCCAATTTTTTCTTTAAACTGTTCGTGCGGATAGTGCTAATTGCACTGCTTAAATGACATAAATTTAATTTTGATTTCTTTCTTTAATACATTTTTTAAATATCTCTCACGCCATTATTATGCATATTTCCAGCAATTTGTATACATTATTACATTTGTGAGTGGAAGTGCTTTAAATGATTTCAAATGACGTTTTTTGAAAACTCGAAATATTCCTATGAAACAGAGCATCGAATTTCGCATTTACAGTAACGCTTACACGCAATTTTCGTAAAAATTGCTTCAAATTTATTATTGAAAATTGACATAGAGGACGAGGTTTTACTTTTCTTTAATATGTTAAAAGTAAAATTTCGAATTAACCATAGGAAATCGAAAAATTGAGAAAAATTCAAAAATGAATTAAGGGTGGCGGTAGATGGGAGCTGGCATGATGAGAGTGGAAGAAAGTAAAGCTAGCCCTTTACAAATGAAATTATAAAACTCTACTTCGAGAAGTCTGTGGCATTCTGTGGCATTTTGATGCACTGCTGTATTTGATGCATTTTTATTGCTAAGTCTTCCAGTTCCTCTAGGATGTTTTTGCGGTACCCGGGAGATACCGCGAATCAGAGATTTGATAATCACTACCTCAGGGAGGGAAAAGTTTCAACCAAAAAAGATAAAGATAATTTAGAGCGATGTTGACAAGAGTACACTAAGTACATGTCGTTCCCGAGACAAAGCGAATGACTTTCACATAGTTTTAGGCACACGTGTCAGCTTATCGCTATGAAATGACATTTCAGAAACAATACCTTATATCGGGGAACAACACGGATAATATTGCAATTTTTGGGAACAACAGTATTTTAGGAGTATTTGTTGACAGTTTGGCAAAGTAAGATCGATATTTTTTTCATAATCAGCAATTCATTATACTGGCAAAGAATGCTCATTAATTATGAGGAAGGTTTGAAAACAAATGCGCGTAGTTTATAATTTAACACAATTTGGCAAGTTGTTGGCTGCAACAGACCTCGCCATCGTCTGCTTCGCTCACTCATAAGGTATTAATACGCCCGTATGAAGTAATCATCCCTTGAACGACGCACAGCAAAAAAAGCAGTTCGTTACTAATGTTTCCGACACAATTATAGGTAGCTGTAGGTAATGTAATATCTGTTTCAACCATCACTTTAAAGACATATTGACATCAGTGGTAAGCAACCTAGGCATTAATTTAAATTCTGTGGATTCTTAACTTAGGGTTAAAATTGAAAAAATTAGACGAATTACATATCATTAATCAGAATTAATGTGCAATACTAGTTCAAGTTTCCCATGCATTTAGCAAGAGTATCTATAAACAAATTTGCAGATATTTGAAGATCAGTAACTTGTCTGAAATATACTGAAAATATTTTTGCCAGTTTTTTAAATAAATATATATATATATATATATATATATATATATATATATATATATATATATATTTCTTTATAAAATCGTGAAGAAATGTGCTCAATAGTGTAGTGTCATTAGAACTTCAAACTAGAGATGTCTCCATAAGCACAATATTGTATTATTTTAAGACTTAATTTGAGTCAATGTACTCTTACATGGGCTGATAGCGGGCTGAATGTCAATAAACGAATCACTTGTAATGGATTGCAACAAATATTTCTCAAAACATTTTGAGCAGCAAAATTTACATAACATTTTCGCAGGGTGGTTGCATATGGAACATTAAACAGAGATACCCTCGCACATTTTTACACTTTAGACATTAACTTTGAATGTCTCTTTTCTGCTTTCCATCGTTATGAAAGGGATGATCGAGGTGTGGGTGAAAAAAGAACTCAACTTAGCCATCTTTGTTGAAAGTCGAGGAACATGCAGTTACTCTCAGAAGAGCTGTAACTTCATTTATCTGTTCACGTCTTCTAGAATTCAGTGGGAAATCTAGTTATTTAAATTATCGTTCTCTGTCACCGCGGCAGGAATTCCTTCACATTCCTTCACATTCCTTCACAAAGGACATGATGCCGGATAAGATCCCAAATTTATTGCTAATTTGTCCCTGAAAATATACTTTATTACATCGGAGCGAATACTTTTGTTAACAATCCTCGCAAAAAACGCTCATTTTCTTTCTGCATTCAAAATTCAAGTAGTATATGGCTTAGAGTACGGATCACAGAATTTTGAAATCGTGCACAAAATTTACTTCTCCCCATAGCAAGTCATACACAATTTTTAACTGTTTTTGACATAAAATAAACAAATTAAATAAAAAGAGCTGATCAGTTGTCCATTTGTCAGAATTACTGAGAATTTTGCAACGGCGACTCCGTAAGGACCACAATAGCTCAAAAATAAAAAAAAGAGATAGGATCTGAGAAGAAAAAAATGATAAAAAGGAAAAGAAGAAAAATTGGAGAAGTTGAGGGATAAACAAGATAAGAATTAAGAGGTTGAACGTTCAGTATTTAAATTGGACAAATCATAGAGTAAAGATGTATACCTCTTTAGTCTATGGACAAATATTTGAACTGCAATAGCAGTAAACAGAACAATCAACTTTCCAGGAGCAAATGAACGGATATTACTTTCTTTTGAACTAATGTTATGTGCAAGGTCAGGGTGTCACAGTGCAAGGAAGTGCAACATTGTACCCCCCTGATGTGCCAAAGATGTGCGTAGCAATAGATCTCAAACAAGGCTTGTCGTTATATGAAATCTAAACCGTTTTATGCAATTTTAATATCAACTAAATTTACCAAAACCTATTTTACACCATAGCCGATGACATCAAAATTACGACACATATAACTGGACACAAAATGTATTGTCTTTTCAGTGCTTGCTTTCTGGGTGCGCCCCGTAAAAAATTCCCCTCAGAGCGACCGTTTCTGTGAATAAGATTACGTTCAAAACAAAACATAGCATGAACGTTCCTTCTTCCTGCCAGTCGCAACAGGATGTTTCGCATATTCTGTGATAGCACACACTGTGTTAGCACACCAGTCACTACTGTGGAGAAATCTCATGGGATTACAATCCTTTTTCCGGCTCACCTGAAGGAAATAGAGATCTACAATGACGCTATTGGGACTTTACGCAAAGCTAAATGACTCGCTAGGTCGGTTTTGAAGTTTACGAAATAAAATATCAATGTGCATTTTTGATTTTTTTACAATCTCGATTGTTAGAGTCTTATCAATATCTAATAAAACTTGTTTTGAGTCATAAATTTACAATATTACATTGTCTTGATTTATGAATTATTATCAGGGCTCGGATTCTCATGTCATCTTTTAATTCGTGCAACCTAGACCTAGTTTACTTGTAAATGAATGTTCAATATGACGTGAAGGTGATAGAAATATTTAGTTATTGGGTAACTTTTGCATCTTTCATTAAGTTTCAATGTTCTTCAAACACTGATCATTAAAAAGATTAACTTTTTTAACTTATTTTTCCCTCCAATGGAGCAATGTCGCTTAAAAATGGCGGAGGTCCCACTTTTTTAATCTCTGTATTTCCAAAATTAATATTGCACAATTTTGTGTGTATGTGTGTGTGTGTGTGAGAGAGAGACAGAGAGAGAGAGAGAGAGAGAGCGTGTGTCTGTGTCTGTGTTATTAATTCATTTTTTCCTTCAATACCACAGTGACAACGGATGCTAAAGAAAATAATGCATAATGTGTGTGAATTAAAGTTAGACTGCCCAATTCACTGACCATTAACATTCTTAACTAATTAATCTTATCGTGCGGTCCTAAAGATGTACGTTGTATAAATATGACAACATGACGCCACGCAATATTTGATATTATAAATTGTTAATTTTCTCAGTGAATTCTGAAAGTAACAGAAAACTGATAGATAAGTTTTTGCCATTGACGTTGATGTTTACTTTGTCAAGGTTTCTGGAGTATTGAATTTCGAATAGAAACTGGCAACACGCACCTCATGAAACAGAAGATTTTCAAAGAATGACTTTTAGGCAGTTGAAATGAGTTGACTCTGGACGTTTCTTGTTTTGTTTCCTGTGCATCACTAACAATCTGGCAGTATGAAGTCCTATTCTTTTGTACGATAAGAGAAATTGAATAAGCCGATCTTAAGATAAATCGATATCAGATAAAGAACATTTCTTTCGTAACGTTTCTGAATGAAAGAACTTCCTTAGTCACAGGAGTTCATTCCTAACATTGATACACGTGAAGAACAAGATTAGAAATGTGGCATGATCGTTACCATAAGAAGTTAATGTACCATGAACGTTTCCATCATACTTAAATATATTTTATACCTCATTAGCAAGAACAAAAGCTGAATGAGAATGAAACTAAACATTTTCAAATGTTTTTAATTACGTATTATCCTTTTTGTACAAAATTGTTATTGTAGAAATATTCTTTGCCCTCCAGTCACAAACAAGAATTCAAGTGAATTAAGTTTGTCGTCAAACTCGCCAGAAGTACTCGAAATAAAACCATCATGCAATTTCTTCAGAAGAACTCGTAAGAAAAAAGAAAACACGGAAAACAATATAATCAGCTATGTCCCTAAAGGAAATCAAAATATGTTTATATATGTAATGTAAAATATAAATGTATTAAAGTGTTTGATAACTAATTGAGTGCATGAATGACATATACAGACAATATATTCCCATGTAAATTAAATATTAATTATGTGAGAGATGTAAATGTGTAATATAAATGTAAATATTACTAATGAAATAACGTATTGAATGTATTCATGACACATACAGACAATATTTCCCTTATGTAATTTAAAATATAATCTTATGTGTAATGTAAATATTTAATGCAAAATTTGAATGTATTAATGACTGGTAACTAATTGAATGTATACATGTCACGTACAATATTTTCTAATGTAAACCAAAGTGGAAGTTTATATAAGTAATGTAAGCATGTAATATAAATGTAAATCTGTAATGATGTCGCTGATGACCATCGCAGTTAAAAAGCGAAATAAAATAAAATTAAAAAAATAATCAGCTTCACAAAAGAGAAAAGAAATCAATAATAAATACTTCCACAAACGAATACTTCCATAAACGTACACCACTACTTTTCAAATAGCAAATTCCCAGAAAATACAAGTATTTCACCTGAAAAAATATACAAACATTAACCAATTTATCTTCGAACAGTGAAAATTCACCATTAAATGCTATTGCGTCACTTCTACTTTACAATTGACAATATTTTCCCACTTCACTGTTCCTTTTTCACGAATAATGCTGTGAAACTCTTATCAAAATTGAAATTATCAGATTTTCGATGTAATCGAAGTTCAGTATCATGCGTCGAAGTCCATTTTCACTATATTTCATATGAAATTTATACCAAATTTAAACCACCGAAAAACACATCACACTCCTGTATTCTAGTAGCTTTCCATTACGCATATCATATCAGCGATTAAAAAGGACCGACACCTTCCTCACAAACACTTCTGAATGTTCGTCATTCACTTGATTGTATTTCTAGTCGAAAACCTATATTACTGATTTCCAATGTGCGGATAAATTGGAAGAAAACTGCGCAGCTTCAGGGCCCGAGAAGTCCCTATGGTTTTGCTAGATACTCAGAAACTCGAGAATACTCCAAAAAGAATAAAACAAATTCAATTTTAACTGAAAATCGCCAATAATTGAATGTATTATTGCGCTTATTCTCAATGTTTACGACACAGCTGGCCTCATGACACAGGGAGACTCCAAGAAAAAGACCGCCCACCCTGCAGTGAACATTTTATGTGCTGTACCTAAACAGTGCGTATGCTAGCTTTTGGAAAATGATTTTGTGTGGTTTTGTTTACAGGAGGTCTGCTGCTGTAGGTCACTAGTATAGTCATGAATCTCGTGCATTATTTGCCGTTTAGATTGAGAGAGCTTTGTATAGGGTTTATGAGGCATTTTATGATTTTTGACAAAAGTATTATAGTGGAATTTAATGTGAAAATGTCGAATGCCATGGATGACTAAGATGTTACGATGTCTCTAAGGTAGCAAAATGCTTCATATAATCAGTTTCTAAATTGCTATTATTTGTGATTATCGAACCTAATCTTTTTCCCATAAATGTTTTTGATATAGATATGGATGATGATTTGATATATGATTTGAAAGAAAGTGGAGCATTAGTGAAATGAACTGGAGAACACTGCAAGCCCTCTTTACCTCCATAAACATAAAAGAAAATGCACCGCAATCTGGGCAAAAGCAGCTTCTTCGATGGGTGACTCATTATTACTACCCTATCAAGACACTACGCGTACACTCATCGGGTGACAACACAGCAAGTACGAAAAATACAGAAGAAAAGGCCAAGGCCTTGAAAGCCTGTAGAACGTGTTATTACAGGAGGACGCCTCGTGAACAATTAAACTGTCAATCACTTTCTTTCATTACTATGGCTTCATATTCCTGACACGTTTTTCCTTTGCGAATGCTCTGACATACTGACCGTGAACTCTTGACACCACTAACGTGAAGTAGGCAGCAACAATTCAACAGTATGACATGAGTTGCAAAGATAATAACGCATATTTGAGAGTGACAATGGTTGTTATCGAATTTTTCGATATCTACCTTCGGTTTGGTAGATATTTTACAATCAGGAAATGAGGGTGTGCATAGGTGCGGGCATGAAATGGCTCACACAACCATAACTGGAGTGGGTGATAAGACCGATAGGCTCGTTTAAAAGCAGGAATGGAAACGCGCCGCAAAAACAAAGATTCCGGGGAGTCCGGAGCTTTCGGGATTTATCGTCTGCCTACAGCAGTATCAATTTCCTAAAGTCAAAAGAGCCGAGAGGCAAGTGGGAACCATTGGCAGATAACTATGTATTCTCTGAAGAGAATTACTTTCGGTAACTACAAATTCAAAATCTTTCAATAATTTTATAAAGTTTGAATGGAAGATAAGTCAAGTATAAGAAGGTTGTATAAGGGTTCGTAAGAAATATCCAACATGATGATGCTTTCCAAAAAGAGTTATTACTTATGACAACGTGTCTATGTTTCAGTTGATTGATTGATAGATTTTTTCGTCTTTCCGGGCGCGTCAAGTGCTCTGGTCATTATTCTCCTTAGTGTAGTACATGTTTTTTTTTCGGGAGATGGCAGTGATCTTTCCCCGCTGGATGGCGAGATCCGGCGCCGACCTACCGTCGGCTAGTGGGATTTCTCCCCAACCTGGACTCTCCCACCAGCGAGGCACCGCCCCAGCCGGGACAAGGTCTAAGCTCTCGACCGGTCTCTCGGAATATGTGGTAGTGTAGTGCATGTTAGTGTGAGTGTGTGTGTAAGGGACAGTGTAAGTTAGTGTAAGTGTGTGGATAGGACAAGGAAGAGGAAAGGCAGATCGCGCGCGGTCCGTGGCCCGTTTGTTAGGGTACTGCTCCGGCATTCGCCTGGTGGTGATCAGAGAAACCACGGAAAAACTACCGATCATAGCAGACGGCCTCTAGAATTGTCAAGACGGCGACTGAATTCGACCTAGCTGAAAAGCTAGTGTCGAAAATCCTGCCGCCGTCAGGACTCGAACCTAGCACCTCCCGGTGAGAGGCGCTGCAGTGACATCAGTTGATGCTCTGAGCTACCGCTCCCGGCCTATGTTTAGGTAGATATCTACTGTAAGGAGAACATTATTTTAGCAGCAGTGGCTCTTAAAATCGTTGTTGGTTACAAATGACGTAATGTACACGAGAACAAATGTGCTACTTGTACATGCTACATGTACTGCTCATGCAAATTTGAACAAATTATTACGTGTCACGATGTCACAGTAGGAGAATACTCGTTAGCCAATTTGAGTGGAACCAGTTGCAAAGCGTGGATAATTGAGTACCTTTTTGATTAATTGTACCACAGTGATGGTAGTTGATTACTTATTACCACTTGATGTTCGTAAGGTAAAGTGAGTGTAAAGCAAGGTCAAGTGAGTACTTACTGCAAAGCTTGATTTTAGGATTTTCCAATGCGAGCTCATGCAAGACGAAATCCTCGTCACTGTTCACTGTCAGTTTGTGGCTCCTAATTGCCCTCTAACAAGAAGCTACTGTACCGATTCCCATAAAATATATTACTCATATCCTCGTTGCCCGATGACATTATCGAAGAGACCACGTGGAAATAAGACTCGGTGGAACTCGTGGAAATAAAGCTCAAACTGACAGAGAGCATGATTTTTTTCTGCTTTCGCAATATGAACGTCTTTTTCACCAGCATGTGTGCATTTGTGTATGAGTGAGCAACAATGTAGGTGAATGAGTGTGATTACACGCGCGGGTATATAAATGTGGGAGTGTAGTGTGTGCTCTGAATAACAGTGACCGCTACATTAATTATAAGTTACGAGTATACAACGCAAGAAATACACATGAACGACTTTCATATTGTCTTAATTTTCTCCCGTCGCCTTTCACGTCGTCACACACCGTCATTCCCCTGGGACGCTCCAGTGACCACTATGAGATCGCTTTATCCGGTGTCTGGAGGAGAATTGTGGCGGCCGGCTGCTCTGATCGGTAGGTTTCCATGGTTTCTCCAATCAACAGCAGGTGAATGACGTAGCAGTACCCTAACAAACGGGCCACGGACCGCGCACGATCTTTCCTTCCTCTTCCTTGTCCTATCCTCTCCCCTTACACACACACGTACACTAACATGCACTACACTACCACATGTTCTGAGAGACCGGTCGGGAGCTTAGAGCTTGCCCCGGCTGGGGCGGTGCTCCGTTGGTGGGAGAGTCCTGGTTAGGGGAAAACCCCACTAGCCGGCGGTAGGTCGGCGCCGGATCTCGCCATCCAGCGAGGGAAGATCACCGCCACCTCCCCGATAAAAAGCATGCACTGCACTTACGGGACAAATGACCTTATCAGCGGACGCTCCCGGACTCAATCAACAACGACGAGGCTCCGTCGCGTCGCGCGGTGGAAGCCGCTGGCCCGCGGCCGGCGTCGTACCTGGCTGGAGGCGAGTGGCGTCGGCGGCGTCGGCGGCGCGGTGCACGGGTGCACTGCGCGGCGTGCACTGGCGCAGGCGACTATCGCTCACCGGCCGCACGCCCCCGCCGCCGCCCGCCGCCACGCTCACGTGATCTCGGCCGCGGGCCGCCCCGCCGCCGCCGCCGTCGCCAGCATGGCGCTGGTATTGATTCGCTGGACCGACAGACGATGTCCCACGCGAGACATCCTTCTCAAAGAACGCGACTTTTGAACTCAAAGTTCACTCAGGACAATGACAACCATCTATGGAAAATGCTTCAAGCAGTTATTTTAGCTAATCTCAAACTTAAAACAAACATTTAGTGAATTTGCATTCTGCCCGATGAAAATTCTTTCACGAGTCCGCAGTTAGTTGTTATAAGCTTTTGAAGATTTCCCTGTTGGCAGAAATTTAAAAACTCTCCAGGAGACTGAAGATTGAAAAGCGTTCTCACGTTAGAGAAGTTGTTTGTTGTTGTTTTTCATTTTTGAGTGGGATTCGAATAATTTACCTGTTACACGATTAAAAAAGTGGCCCAAAATGTTTCATCAAACAAACAAATAAAAGTGAAATGGAAACGTAGTTATTCTTTTAGGAAATCCATTGTGCTATTGAAAATACGAAAACTATGATGAAATTACAAAAATAGTAGGAAATGATACACGTTTTTGAAGATAGATGTTACAAAAACATTCCGGAAAATGAGTTCTTTATTGTTGTAACTTGATAAAAACGTTGGGAAGCTCGGAGAGTTGAAACTGTGGTTATAATTAAATATACTAGTTAAGTGTTCGGCCTTGAGTTACTGTGACAATGTGAGTGGCACGTGCGAGTCGTTTGAAGTGTTAACGGTAGCATCTTAGAACTCGTCAAAAGATATCCTCCCCTCTGAGAAGAAGAGTGAGTGTCTCCAAATACTTTGTATTGTGAATGCTTGGGTACTGCTATCAAAGAAAGATTTACTTAGGTTGTGCAATGTAGCGCGGTAATCTCCCGATACGATTTCAGAGATTAAAAAGATTTATAAATTGTCAACCTTTTACAGTTTTTCTTTTCTTTCAGTGATAAGTATTTAAGAAGTTAATCCAACAGAGCCAAGGAATTTGCACTCTGACACACAAAATGGTGTTAAATGGCCATGCCACAATTGTCGTCGAAGCCATATTTTATGAGCAGATCCAATGATGATATGAATTTCATTGATTCAACACAGATATAGAGGACGGAACGATTGAGTTTGGTTCTTGACCTAAGCGGAAACCGTGAGACGAAGTCCAACATCAAGCTACTTTAAATTTATTTTGGGGGCAATATGTCAACATTCGTTTCAATATTGTTAATTTTTACCTAAGAGAATCCGTAGATGGTACAAATAATATTTTTAAATGCATTTAAAAAGATAGTGAATAATTTTAAAATGCTATTGACATCAATAAGGCAAAAAAGACAAAAACTTTGTGAAAATGTTTCATTGTATATAATTTGGGTTAATGTATTCAAAATCTTTCATAAACACACGATACAATAGGCACTCTCCTAAACATACGATGTTTGGTAATATAATTTTGTGTAAAAAATACCATTTTGTGTAAAAATTAAGTCCCCCCCCCTTTTAAGCGACCACTTTATTCATGGAACCAGCCTCGGTCGCTTAAAAGAGGTTTCATTGTATGATCAGAAGCAAAACAATGAGCAAAATCAGCATTTACTTAAAAGATCGGGAAAACTGGACGAAAAACCTATTCGAGATGGGGGTCATTGATTCAGAAGCTGTGATACAATACTTGTTACAAGCATATTTAGTCTTTTAGAGGTGTACAGTCCATTCATCATTCAATATACATTAAATATCATTGTTTAAGTATATACTATTTTCCGTGTTGATGCTCAGTATACCATCCCATTGTGTAAAAACAGTTTTGCAGCCAAAAATATTTTACTTGTCACTTAAACTTGTGTATCGATTTTAATTATCTTGTAAAATAAAGTATATGTATGCGTATTTCTTTGTAGTGATCTATAGATACAGACACTTGATGAATATGATCACAACATCGTGTGTTATAGTTATACGCATCTGCCAATAGACAAAAAAATGTCCCCATTCTTGAGTAAAACATTTTTGACAAAAATCACTGATTTGTAAATCAAGAGGCAAGGTTATAGTAGAATTCCTATCTTAGTAATAAGAGGTATGCAAGAATCACGTGGGGGGAATTTACTTTAACGTACAATTCGTTTCTAAATCGGGAGCTATAGCATGCTTCACAAGAATGCTATGCCATACATATAAGAACATACTACTTGTAATATATACATCCAGCAGTACAAAGGTTGTCTGAATTTGAAAGGATTCTGAACGCATAGCACAATGAACTTAATTTTGCATTCAATTCATTTAAATGGAAGTTCCATTTAAAGTTTGGCTGTATTGTGAGACACAAAAATTGTATTGCCTTCACATCAGTCAATTGCATATTCATTTTCAGTGGAATATGAAATTGTTTATTTTAAAGGAAACTGTATTGAAACTGTTTTTCGTTCGTTTACTATTAATTTGTTATTATGAAACCAATTTGAAACATGTAATATTGTACTATTTACTGTCGATTTTTGCAAAGAATATTAATATTAACAAAAAAAATGTTATTCCATAGTAAATCGCCGAGGACATATCATTTACATATAGCAGGAAGCCAATAGGGTCCAAAATCGAATTCTACGGGACCCCATTCGCAATTGGCAATGAATCGGAAAAATAGTAAATTATATCCTTTCATTCCAGTATAGTAATTCTACTTTCTGACATCGTTGTTTAAGATATAAACATAACCAATCTAGAGCAATGCCATATAATCTATAAGCAAATAATTTTGAAAGTAGAAATGTTATTATCAATGACACCAAATGCTTTTGAAAGATATAAAAATATTCCAATATGTGCTACATTTCTAGCCACTGATGTAGCCACATCTTTGTGGAAAAAAGACGACTACCACAGATTTTGATTTCCCAAATCCTTTGGCAAACTGAAAACGCTTCATATTTATTGGGAAAGGTTGCCATTCTATTGCGTACAAAAGTCTATCTAATAATTTTGAAAAAAATCTGCCAAAAGAGAAATTGGCCGATAATTTCCATTTTTGTTTATTTCATGAAGGGTGGCCTAATCTTAGCTTTCTAAAAATGCCCTAAAATATTCCATTGCAAATGGTTGCATGAAATTTATGAGTTAACAGTTGTATAATGGAAAGTGCAGAATGGCATTGATTTGTTATACTAATTATTGCTAAAATTTGGTCACAGTTTCCAGCATTAACGACAATCACACGCCGAATAGAATGAACTGCCCATTAAAATGGTTGATTCATTACAAAGCCTCCAACAATCCAAAGAACGCTTCCTGTCGTTCCATTGTTTACCGGGGAAACAGCGTCAGCACGCGAAGATTACGCAACGCCGAAGGTAGACATTGCTCGGTTAGTTGGCCAGGTCCGAGGACAACGGCAGGGAATTAGCTTATAATTCAACACACACAATAGTCATCGTTAAAGTGGCTCGCACAGTAGATGGATAGTTTGCTTGTGTCAGACACGGTGACAAATTATACACTGCATGTTAGCCAGGCGCGAACCACACTCAGAAACTCTTCTTAAATCATTCAACATTGACATAACTGGAAAAATGAAGTTTTAAGATAAAAGTGAAATGCTTGGTATTCAAATTGAGTAAGTGCAATAGCTGTGAGACTAGGCGGTACTGCACTGCCTCACACATTCTACCTCACAGACACTATAACCATAACAACCTTCAAAGTCTTGTTAGATATTAGAATATGCGCAAATATCAACTTGTTTATCATACCTAATAATTACATTCTCTGCATTAAATGTATAGAAACAAAATTATCTTAAATCGTGAAATTCAATCTTGTGAAATTCATAAATGGATATTTGCTGCAATGCAACACCACCAGTGGCAGATACAGCACATCAGTATTCAGTGTTGGCTAACTTGGCCCCTCAGCAATTGTCTCAAGCAAAGATTAATGGCACACAGAGTCGCTCGCAGAGTGCGTCCCCTTGGTAACTCAGGCAAAATAGACCAAAAACTGGCGATCGAAGGAAAAAATCCAGGAGATTTGGAACTTTAAACTTTCTACCAGGGGTAGTACCTAATGTTCGGGCCCAGGTAAAGAGGGTCCAAGTTTTAGGGGATATTTTCATAGTTTCAGGTAATAACACTCCTTGTGTTTCTTGTACACTATTATGAAGGGGCGCGGATAAAAGTTTTGCGGGCAGGCGGCACTCATCGCGTTACGTTTCTGCTCTACTTCCCAGATAATCAGGCGGTGTTTGCTGAAGATAAAGATGTACGAATATATACGCTGCGGAAATTGTCTGAAGAGTATTCAGAATGGAGATTGATTGATTGATTATTAATGATTCTGGGCGCGTCAACTACTGGGGTTATTAGTCCCGTAAGTGCAGTGCATGTTTTTTCATCGGGTCGTGGCGGTGGTCTTCCTCCACTGAATGGCGAGATCCGGCGCCGACCGGCGGCGTTTTCTTTGGCCAGGTATCTCCCACCAACGGGGCACCGCCTCAGCCGGGACAAGTTCTCCAAGTCCCCGACCGATCTCCCGGAATGTGTGATATCGAAGTGCATATTAGTGTAAGTGTGTGTATGTGTGTGTAAAGGGTGAAGATAGGACAAGGAAGAGGAAGGAAAGATCGCGCGCGATCCGTGGCCCGTTTGATAGGGTACTGGTCCGGAATTCGCCTGGTGTTGATCGGAGAAACCACGGAAAACTACCGATCAGAGCAGCCGCCCGCTAGAATTCTCCTTCAGACACCGACTGAATTCGACCAAGCTGATAAGCTAGTGCCGAAAATCCTGCCGCCGTCAGAAATCGAACCTAGGACCTCCCGGTCAGAGATACCGGAGTGATATCAGTTGATTCACTGAGCCACCGTCGGAATGGAGATAAGAAATAAACTTTAATAACACAGAGTATTTGGTTGTAGGGGGGTATGCTAAAGATTAGTAACTGGATGATGGTTCGGAAGTAAAATCCTATCAAAAATGCATGTACCTAGCTAAAGATATAAACGCAAGTGGAGGTAGTACGCATGATAGTAAAACAGAATTGCGAAAGACAGGCTATAAGACAATTACATCCACTGGTATGGAAAGATAGTTTAGTTATGAATGTGAAGAAAAAATTGTTAAGAATATTGCCCTTTATCAGTCTAAAGTACAGGGAATTAACGAAAAACAGTGAAAAAAATCACAGCATTGGAAATGGAGTTATGGCGCCTAAGTTGCGAACTGACTTTGCTGAATAAAATTAAGAACGAAGAAATTAAACATAAAGCGGAAGTAAGTTTGAAAAGAATTAACACCCCTGTAGTAAAACGACTAAAATGGTATAGACATACGCAAGAACGAATGAAAAACGTTGGCCGAAAATATTGTAGAAACAATAACCAGATCAATAGAAGAAGAGGAAGACCTAGAAGTATAGTATGCGTAGTAGGAGTAGCTAAACCTAATGAGAACCGTGCGAAAAAACCGACTGGTTTCAAGAATGACTTTTGAGCATTTGGAATAATAATTGGTAGGGGGAGAGAAAACACTATTTTTCTGTTACTTTAAATATTTGTTAACAAGATCCATTGCTTGGATCAATAATTGGTATTATTCCAACAGATTGAAGTTTGTGTATTTATTTTTGTGTATTTCCTTAAACAATACACTTGTCCGCGAAAGTCTAAAAGATATCAGTAATAAAATTAATTAGAAAAATTAGAGACGATACGACATTGATCACATAAATTGTCAAAATGGTTCCAGGAAACCACAATGAAAATAAATCCAGGTAAAATGGAAACAATTATTTTTACGATGGCTCGAACATACAAAATGTTTCAAAACACAATGCATAGAAATGAAATTCCTTAGCAACCTCGCAATATCTAGGCGTAATTATTCGAAGCGACCTCATCTGGGATGACGTTAGATATACGAAACAGGTTTGGTTGATTGATTTTTCGTGTTTCCGGACGCGTCAACTGCTTTGGTCATTAGTCCCGTGAGTGTAGCGCATATTTTTTCTCTTGAGATGGCTGGAATTTCCCCAGATGTATGGCGAGATCCGGCACCGACCTATCGTCGGCTAGTGGGGTTTCCCCCTCACCAGGACTCTCCCACCAGCGGGGCACCCCCCAGCCGGGGCAGCTCCCGACCGGTCTCCCGGAATATGTGGTAGTGTAGTGCATGTTAGTGTAAGTGTGTGTGTAAGGGGAGAGGATAGGACAAGGAAGAGGAAAGACAGATCGCGCGCGGTCCGTGGCCCGTTTGGTAGAGTATTGGTCCCGCATTCGCCTGGTGTTGATCGGAGAAACCACCGAAAACTACCGATCAGAGCAGCCGGCCCGGCCGGTAGAAGTCTCCTCCAAACAGCGACTAAACTCGATGTAGCTGTAAAGCTAGTGTCGAAAATCCTGCCGCTGTCAGGACTCGAACCTAGGATCTCCCGGTCAGAGGCGCTGCAGTGACATCAGTTAATGCACTGAGCTACCGCTACCGGTGAAACAGGTTTGGAAAGTTCTTCATTTTGATATGACGGAAAGCTAACTGTAACACGAAAATGCAGGCTTACACTTTCTTGATTCGTCTCATAATGGAGTAGCGCTCGGGGATTCGTATAGAAAGGTCAGATTAAAAATGAAGAAACTGAGTACAGAAAAAAGCGGGTAAATTGGTGAACAGAAAGAATGGAGCGAATGTCAATTGGGCCCTCTTCAAGGCGTACACAAAGCAAGAGGCATGAAATGCTGGCAGTGAGTCTTGAAATGCCAATTTACATAAGTAGGGCCGACCACTCACACAAAGAAAATGCAGAAAACCAAGAACATGTATAGGACAATTCAGCTTCGTGAACAGGATCATTAGCAACTGGAATAATTTACCTACAGATGTGCTAGCGATCTTTCCAGGAGCACGCAAGTTAGGCGTTCAAGAGTTCTCAAATTCATTATAATTTTCATTCATTATGCATAAATTATTATAAGCATAATATGTTTTATTAGATTTGAGATGATGTGAAGACCAAGGATACTCACAAAATAATTGGTACTAGGGATGCTCACTATGAATTGTGTGATATCTACTGTCATCACCACTCTCATATCATTAGCCACTATCAGTCACAACCATTACCATTGGCTTCATCACCATTGCTATTGTCAATGCCATGGCCTACACCAACATCACTACCACCACTAAAGGCACCATCCAACTCCTCCTGCTCATCATGCTTATCCCACAACTTTAAACCTTATTAGGAATAATAAAAATACAGTAAGAAAATTGAAGAAATAAAAATTCTCTATTATTACTATAATATTACTGTAATATATTGAAACAATCTGTCTGATTTATTTTTTAAATTTAATATTTCCTCTGATCTTAATTAATTAAAAGGAACAGAATATGGGCACCAGGAAAAATTACGTTAATTCAATTATTAAAATTACTCTTCAACTGCTATTTCCATTAAATTAATATTCGGCTAACTGGGTCGATGGGTCTTATAATAAATAATCGCTATTGCCTACTAATAGCCGATTATTCGATCTGCTATCTGTACAGAGTGGCCGAGGAATCTGAAAAGCAAATATACATTTCTAGCTACTCATTTGCTGGAATTGGCTAAATGAAAATAATATTTTCTATTCACAGAAACTTGTAAGTTTATTTAATGTTCCTTGTTAACAATAGGAAACTTTTGGTCATGACCAGTCTCAAACCTTATATTGCAGTACCCGTCTTTGCATGCTCTTGAACGATGTCGCCGCGTAGAACCATTTTCAATATTCCCCGGTGTCGATGGCTCCAGGTCCAAATATCATCTTTTCTTCCGTTCTGGCACAAGTGTATTCAAGTCACTGATCCTCACCGCCTCATAAGTTGATAAGACTTAATTAATTTTCCTTTTAAAAGTTCCCAGTTCTTTCTACTCGTATTCTTAACATATTAAAGATCAGCAAACTATTATCTGCATCAAATATTCCCAGTCCTGTTGCAGAGAAATTCACCTAAGTTCAAAATTCTAGCTCCGGCACTCGAAATATTTCCAAGTTCCAATTTCAGCACCTTCCATCAATGTTCTAAGTCTGACAATCATACGCTTCAAAGTAAATGTTGACTATTCCTAAACTCCCAACATCAGTTGTCTACACACGATCCGCACCGCACCACGGCATAAGTCGGAATGAATCCATATTCCCCTCTTTCAGCCCTCCAAAACTCCGTTCATCTATCTACTGTTTCTTGTCAGAAAAAAATCCATCCCTAGCCAATCCCTCAATTACTTACGAATTCAACTAGCCGCGCCCCAGACTGTCATTGCTTTCTCGACCAATCGCCAAACAGTTTACTTTATCATATAGCAGCGTTCAAAGCAATGCAGTTTGTTGACCTTCACGACAACTCGTCTACCGTTGCTACGCCGCCATATTTACAAATGTCTATCCTTACAATTCACCCTGTTACAATAAATGTCACTCAATACAAGGTCCCACATATTAGTATGTCACAATATATTTGTATATAATTATTATTATTGCAATGACAATTTTATTTCTTTCCGGTAAGGAATAATTCTATTCATTTGTGGTGGAATTTCAACAAAATAATTATTTTTGTAACAATTACCTACTATACTAATTGGAGAAAAATTATCACTCGCATTACGTTCTAAATGAGCTTTCTTGAAGTGAATGTTCAGATTTACGGAAAATTCTAAAAACTTCCTTCTCAAAATCTTATAAACTCTATCAATCGTATTTCCATTGTTATTGCTGAGATTGGTTTAAAGTTATTCGAAGAGAAAATCAATTCATAAAATAGAATGAAATTATTTTAGTACAGCAAATTCAGCAAGAATGTATTGCATGATCAGGCGCGTCTCGTCATTAAAGGCTGTAAAGCGGAGCCTCTCCGGTATAAATCGCCACCCAAAAGAAATTTAAAAATACATTTATAAATGTATTTATTTATTAACAATGGCTTTCTGACTTACATTATGTAACAATCGTAACAAAATTTTTGTTTGTGTGCTCGATAACGTTCGTCCGCAAGGCATTTGAAGCTGTTGACAAGGAAGACAAAAGCGTTAGGTTCCCACTTCATTCCGCCATAAGGCCTGTGCAAAACGAGCAGGTGTGACGTCATGCATTCACTGCACAGGCTTACCGGCGGACAAAGGCTGCGGCCAGGCGACCTTCAAGGGTGGGGCATAGGGTCTGAAGAATGGCGTGCTCACCAGATAACATTACTTTACAACTCAGCGAGTAGCATTGAGCATCAACTGGTTTTCCCATTTTGCGATAGGAGCGCTACTCCCTTATGCCTGTATCGGAAGCAATTATGTATAGAAATATAATGCATACAATGCAATGCAATGCAATATAGTGCAGTGCATTTGCAGCCTTCCCTATTTAGAAAAACACGAGCCGCGATTGTGCATGATCATCTCCAGAAGTAAACCAAGCAAGGGAAGGAAATTAGATGAATTAAAATAGGAGGCAATAGGAGAAGAAATAATAGAGTAAGTGGCAAAATGTTGTTATTTACGCAACAATATTGGCTAAAATGGAGAAGTTCTAGAAAAATATGATTGATCCAACAGAATAATAAAGAATAATTTTCAGAGGAACATGCCTCAAGAAACAAAATTGCAAATACACAACTTGTTATTCCAAACAATGTTACTTTTTGGATCACAAACCCAAGCCCTAGAAAATAGTTATCACCAAAGATAAGAAACAGCAAAAATTCCTCCGATATATGTCAAGAATAACATGAATGACAAAGAAACATATATCAGAAAAAGACTTTAACCAAGAAAATATTGTAGAAGAAATAAAAATAAATAAATGTGGATTAAAAGACTTCCAAAACTGACATTAAATTAAAAACAAAATGACAAAGAGACATTGCATGACCAAAGAAAAAATGGAAAAAACAGGAACACCTTGAGATATAAGGTCTACTATATAAACAGAAAGACGTGATACACCTAATGTTTATGTTGATAATATTGTTCTTTGACAATAATTTAGTATTAATTACAAATACCTTGTTCACCACTAAAATTATTTTGATAACTATAACTATTGACTAAGTCGAAGACATAGTAAATAAATGGTCTCAAGGTAATTAACAAATTAAAAAAATAGTAGACTGCTTGTATTTCAAACATTGTCTATTTGTATTTCAAATGTTGAATATTTCACCAGAATGATTAAGTGATATCAAAAGCTGACTGGGAAGTTTATTATGCAATATTTGCACTAATTACATAATGAAGGCTGACATTTAAAAATATTTTCAAGACTTCTATTTTTTATAATATATTTATTTTTCTGTTTTGTTTTCTATTATTAGAGATGAGAAAAAAGGAAAAAATTAATTTTTTCCTTTTTTAATAATTCGAATCTTATAAAAGTATTATTGTAATGAAGTATTATTTTGTAAATGAAAGTATCAGAGTTAATGATCATTTATAAAAATTTACCACAGACAGTATGAATAACATTATGATTCCTGATATTCAATAATTGATCGCATTGATATTTCCTTTAAGATTGTCATTATACCTTAAGTTACAGGATTTTAATTTTTTTAAAACTTTCTGTTTTAAAATGTTTTCATAAGAATCTCATTTCCTTCAATGTACCACACAGCACCTCATATCTTGGTCATTAAGAATGAGGTTAATGTTAAGTTTACATGATTTTAGCACAATTGGTTTTGTAGAATAGAGAAAAATAAGATAATATTTCGAGTTGCTAAAACCATTCTAAAATTTTATCTTTGAGAATTTGTTTGTAGCTATCAATGGATCTTTTCATAACCTATTACCATTCATTTACATCTCAAAATGTAAATGAATGATAATAGGAATGCTTTATTGAGTTTTAAATTTAGGTATAATATGTATATAACACATGTAATAATGCCATTAGGAAAAATGTACAAAATTAATATGAAATTGAAATGAAAAAGACATGAAATACGCAAAACCAACCACAAATTTCCAAAATCAACTAATGATTAATTAACATTATTTTATATTTATAATGATTTTATACTTTGAATTGAAAAAAAAAATTTTTTAAAGGAAAATTAAATAGTTTTGTACTTTTTATTCATATTGTTGATAACTTTATTTACAATTTTAAAAAATGACACTATTAACAATTAATATTTTTTATTTTGAGTTTAATTTTTATATATATTAATACTGTTGAAAATTATTCTTGAAATTCTTAAATATTATTATATATACTCTTGTAAATACAATAATCTCAAAGGATAATACACTAATATTTAATCGATCAAAAATAATAAAATATTACAGTATTGACATATTTTATCTTTTCAAGAATCAAACAGAATTTAGTAGTACATTTTAAATATGTAATTTAAAATTATTTCCTAGCCATTCGTTTCATTAACTAGATATCCTTGTGTGGAAGTGCAGAGATTTGATTTATTTATCGTTAAAAAAATATAAAATTTGTAAGTGATGTATGGGGGAGATAATTCGCCGAAGTGAGCAGTTACCTTCCTTTCAGACTAGCGAGGGGGGACATGATAATGCTGGTACAAGTCTATTGTATTGTTGAATCATGAATTTCCACATCATGAAAAGAAATTTTATACTTTGTTGATAATTGTGAAACAAAATCGCTTTCAAATAGCTAAGAAGCAAGTTATGTTATTTCTGCAATGATCAGCTAACATTAAAAGTTATCAGAGTTTGACACATTATCAATATCTTTATCTTTACTTTTGTAGAATTATGGAAATTTTGTTTTGGAAAAAAATTTATGGTAAAAATGTAAAAGGTTTAAAGGTTTATCATGCTCACTTGTGGCTATGAAATCCATGTATTTTGTTCTAATATTTTGAAAATAATCTCCTTGAGTATTTTAAAATAATTCACAGTATTCTGACAAATGAATATTGTCGTAGAAACACTTTTCAAGTTTAAGATTGCCACAACTCGTAATTTGTGATCCGACTTCGTACTGTTACCATGGATGAATACTATATTGTAGCAGACTAAATAACAATACTTTTAGGGTTGATTCTCTTGTAGCAGTCTACTTTGCCATAATGGTTTCAGAATTAATTTATCCCTCCTTAAACTTCAGCGAATATATAATTACTCTAATAAATACTGCATATTTATTTTACAAGTTTTACGTTAGTACTTCGTACTGACGCAAGTGAAAGGAACAAATTGCCTCGTAATACTGTGACACAAACTTGATCAAAATTATTACGATATATTACGATATCGTAAGGAACATAAAAATCAATGGGAACATTAGTTCATCATTCACTATTCAGCAATTGAAGTTCACGAAAATAACAACGAAAGATAATGTTTTTGTCCACAAATGCATGTTAATTGTGGGTCACCATTTAAAGCTAAAAACGTCTTTGCTCCGATGTCTGTTGACGCCGAGTGGCACCATCGTTTCTCATGTGTGATGTCCATCTCCATCCCCATTGTCGTCGGAATTTACAAAACTAAAACCAATAAACATTTTAAAAATTAATTCTGATAAGTGCTGAAAATAATTCAAACTTAAAATTACAACATGCATTCTAGAAGACAAGAAAACATTATGAAGACATCAATTTGAAGTTAAAATAATTGAAAAAAATGCAAAGTTTTGTTTGTTTCTCCAATTATTTTAACTTCAAACTGATGTCTTCATTATATATATATATATATATATATATATATATATATATATATATATATATATATATATATATATACATTGAGGCGTATTGAACGCGTATGAACGTCATTATATGCCATGTTCTGTACAGAAAGTGGATGGAAAAAGGAGTTCGTTTCTACTCGTTATGTCTGGGTGCCGAAACTGAATGAAAGCGATACCAGCGTTTTACAAGTTCTCTTCTGGTCAGTACGAATCGTGATGAAAATACTTCCGGACGCCGCAAAAAGCGCTGAAGATCAACACTGCATCTACGGTAACAAATTAAGTTCGGTTAAATTAGGACTGAGCACAGAACGCGACATTAGAACACAATACATCATTTATTTCTCACTTCACAATCACTTCACATTACAATTCAACACATCAGAACGCCTTCGAAACTGAACAAAATTGAAGAAATCGCACCACATACATTACAAACCAGAGAAAGTTCCGAAAAGTGACGTCAGGAGCGTGGTAGTCAAACTGGATGAAATCTGTACCGAAAAATGCTAGTGTCATTTTTCGAACAAATTTCGCCCAGTCTGGTCTGTCTCTTTTCTGAACCGGCGAAAAATGACGAAAAAATGATCGTGTAGATATTTCACGCTCTTTACGTGAATAAAAAGTTCACTTTTTCGATAGCCACCTGTATGCTGGTAAGTTATTTCAGACATACCTCATCTGATGCCGTGATGAGGTGTCGGCGTAGGGCGTCAGAGACGGGCAACCTCGACGTCGTCGTCGTCGCTGACCGGGCCCATGGGGTTGACGACGCCGGCGTCGGACCTCCGGGCGCCGCCGTTCTCGGCCAGCGGCAGGCGGTCGCCCGCGGCCGCGGCGGCGGCGTGTTTCTCGCTCAGGCTTTGCTTCTCGCTCACACTGTGCGGCAGGGCGGGCAGCGACGAGTCCTCCAGCCCCACAGGCACCGGCGGCTTCTCAGGCGCCGAGAACACCTGCAAAGGAGTGGTTTCATTTCAGTGGTGGTTTCGGGCACAACAACACGCAAAGCTCGTTAGTTCCGTAAGTGGAGTGCATGTATCTGTGGCGGGAGGAGTGGTGATTTTTTCCCCCGCTGAATGGTGAGGTCCGGCGCCGATCTAGCAATCAGTTGACGGTTTTCCCTCAACCAGGTATCTCCCATGAACGGAGCCTCACCCCCCCCCAACCGGAGCAAGCTGTAAGTGTGTTTAAGGCTAACTGTACCGAAAAATACTTGTAGGAAAATTCAATAGATCGCAGCGCCATCACAGGGGAATTTACTGTGAACGATAACGTCTGAAAAAATGGTCCGACTTTTTATCTGTAAAAGGCATTAGATGCCTTTTTAAAATACAATTTACGCTAGAAAGCTCTTTTTTCAAACAATATTTCCATGTTTTTTAAATTTCTCTCATAGTTCCCGGTTGAAATTAAAAATGTGGGCTTATAGCGCGATGACGACGGGCTTCCTGGACCCAACGCCGTGTCAATCATGCAAATTGGGTGAATAAGAGCGTCATAAAGTGAAATTTGGGAAAACACCCCACCCCTTCCCCGTTCCACGTCGATAAGTCACCGGCCCGTTACGAGCCTTCCCTCGGCACGGCCAGCCCCGGCGGTAGCAGGCAATCCGAGCAGTCTGTTTATGCTTTCGTCCCTTTGCATCCCAATATATTTTCCCCCACATATCACACTATAGATGCAGTAACAGAGGCAAACGGTCTCGTACATATATAAGAGTAGTATAAAACTATTTATCTTGTTCACATAATTCCGTCTTCCTGCACATACCATCATAACATGTTTGAGGCATTACTCAAAATATCGATTCCGATTTGGAAACTGATTTCAAAAAAGAAAATTGAACTAATTGTGCAAATATCACTGTATTCCATCTCCTCATATCTTATTTAGATATATTTTACTTCTAAGATCTTCCGTTATCATTCCAGTACTGGAACGAATGAGCAGAGATTAAGCACGAGCTCTTTTATCCTGCGACTCGATTTTTGATCTCAAAACGGCCTTTGTCTCCTTGATAGAATTCATCTGGTGAATCTGTTTTTTCAAGTGAAATAGCCGAAGCCAATTTTAAAATTCTTTTCGTACTTTCGGACAAATTTGAAAAAGTGGTAATGCAGCGCATTGACGAGATGCATTCTGAATCCAACGCTATAGCAAACATCGAAATCAGATATTGTGAATCATGACATACTCCAGCTTACTTAGTAAGTTATATTTGTATAAACTTGAAGATTGGAATAAATAATTCCCGGCTCATTTTGGTACAAACTACGTAAATGATAGTGTGCAATGATGCAATTGGATTGCGCCTAGAGTTTTTGTTGCGTTTTCTCTTCCTTTTTGTTTGTTTTAGAAAAAGTGAATTTTTAATAAAAATTTATCTGTAGAAATGTAAATGCAAAACCAGTTGGGCGTGATTCTTTATGTATCAGTCACAATGAAATAATATAGAAAAATCAAACGAGTTTTAAAACGAACGAAATCTTCGTCTTTGAATTAGATCAAAGGATATCTTTACACTGACAGCGACGTAATCCAATCTACACAACATTCCAGAGAAGAAAGGAAGAAAGAAAGTACATCTTTCAATGTGAGTTTTTCTGAAAATCCTAAAAAATATGTTAATGCGTACATCAACAAATTTTAAAATTTTTTATTAATTTTGTTTTTGTTCCTCGTCAGTGCAAAAGATGTTGATGATCGTATGGAACAGTTTTCTTTACTACATTGTATTATTATCGACCGGGATAAGCAATTTAGCAATAATTTAAACGTTATTTGTATTATATTTGTAATGATTTCTGCACCAGTTCTTGCTATTTGCTTGATCAGTACCAGCTTTTCTAAAAATTCAATATCAAAACTTTTAGATTTACTTTCCTTTTCATCATACGTTATCAAATAAAAACTAAAGGATTGCATCTTAACGATGCTTCGCTTCAAGGAATAAAGAAATGTTCCAATGGACCAAATGATTTTACTTATCTTCGTAGGTAGGTAACTCGACGAAAAGTAACCAACAGTAATATATTGTTGGGAGTACATTAATTTAACGTCCTAATCGATGACAAAAGACTAATACCTATGAGCGATTCTAACACGTTTTGTCAATTTCATGCAAATAATCAGTCTTTATTTTTTAAATGAACGTGATGGATCAAAGCGTAAAATCCTGTTGTGAATAATATTGATAAAATACTTGCAAGAAAATAATAAGTGACCAAATGATTAAATGCGAGAGCAAATGAAATATAGAATGGATGTAAGTTAGTATAGGAAAGAACGAGTGAAAGGATGAGCTGTTACCTGCAGGAAGTCCCAGCTTTCAGGCAGCAGCCTTCGCTGGAAGAGCTGCCGCGAGCCCCAGCTGCACAGTAGATGCGCCGCTAGCGCACACAGCATCGTCAGCGTGCGGAACGGGAACTTCTGCACCTGCGCCTCCTCGTCGAACCAAGGATACTTGATGGCCGCCGGAATACCAAGGCCAGGCTCACCACCTGCAACCACGCACGTCTCAGGCCACGCCTCTGCACCTTGCCAATCCTTCGCAAGTTTCATGCTCATTACAACCGATGCAAAATCCATTGAACTAACAATATGAAGCACAGAAACATGTTGTAACAGACTGAATGAACTGGATTAGAAAGCCGTCATGAAACGATGGCTAAGAAAAAAAGTAAAAAAACGCCAGAGTAGAACGTTGAAAATGAAACTTATGGGAAGAGAATCAACAAAAATGTTTCCACTGTTTTATAAAATTCTTTTGTCTTTGGCTCTCCGCACATAGGGTTGCATCGTTGACATCCGCGAAGCCGCAACGGATCACATTTTTTAATATCTTTCAACTTTCCTCAGTTCTTAAGTTTAAATCTATGTTGACTGCCGCCTTATTTTGGTCGACATATAATGACAAAACATTTTGACAAATGCTTCAACACTAGATTCTTACCGAGCAACCGCAATATGATGCCAAACCAGAAGGAAAAGAGGCTGCCGTAGGTGTTGGCGCCCTCCCAGTGGATGACTAGCAGCAGCTGAGGGAACAGGATCACGTACACCAGATCGGAGCAGAGCACCCTGTACAAACACACCAACACGTTCGCATTTCACTTATTTGCGAGAACGATTTCATGCACATACGCCTCTGCGCCCACTCGCATGGAATCAAATGAGCAAACGCGCCAGGCATTGCCCGGAGAAACCACAGAAAACTAGCGATCAGAGATGCCGTCCTCTAGACACAGACTGAATTCGACCCATCTAACTAGCTAGCTAGCGAGTGTCGAAAGTCCTGCCACTATCGGGACTCGAACCCTAGGACCTTCTGCTTACAGACACTGAAGTGGCAAGAGCTGTTGCCCTAGGCCCAGCCAGACCGCTCTGAGTGGAAGAGCAATAGCGACGAACGAAAGTTCTTTGTATTGACAGATAAGGTGTTGGCAGAGGCACCGTTGTCGCACTTCAATGCTCTTGCCCCGTGGGTGCCGGAATGGCACCTACACTGCCTGGATATTTTTAATGAAGTGATTTAATGATTTTCCTTTTGTGCATCAAAAAAGTCGGTTTGTTGTTAGTGATTCCGAGCGCGTAAACTAAGTTAAGGTCATTAGTTCCGTAAGTGTAGTGCATGTTTTTCCTCGGGAGATGGCGGTGGTCTTCCCCTGCTGGATGGTGACATCCGGATCCGACTTACTGACGGTTAGTAGGGTTTCCCTCAACCCGTTATCTCCCACCAGCGGGACACCGCTCCAGGCGAGACAAACTCTTTAAGTTCCCAACTGGTTTCCCGGCGTGTATGGTAATGTAGCTTATCTTAGTGTAAATGTGTGTAAGGGGTGAGGATAGGAGAAGAAAGAGGAAGGAATAATCGCGCGCGTTCATGGCCCGATTGTTAGGATACTGCTCCCGCATTCGCCTGGTGTTGATCGGAGAAACCACGGAAAACTACCGATCAGAGCAGCCGGCCGCTAGAATTCTCCTCCAGCAGCGTTGAATTCGACCTAGCTGAAAGCTAGTGTCGAAAATCTTGCCACTGTCGGGACTCAAACCTAGGACCTCCCGGTCAGAGGCACTGCAGTGACATCAGTTGATGCACTAAGCCTACTCTCCTGGTACATCACGAAAGCGTGGCTGAAGCGCTCAGCTGATACAATATTCTATCCCCTTCCGAACTGATAGCAGCAAGAGAAAATAACGTCTTCGAAAAATGTATTACGTCAATAGGAGACAACTCGCGCCGTCAACACGTGACTCTCAAACGTAAAGCGTAAAGAAGAACGGTATAACGTGTAACGACCTCAACACAAAGCGCCATTGTCGGTCCGGTGGCCGAGATCGCTAAGGCAGTAGTGTCGAAGTGATCTCGGACCAAAGGGTCGCAGGTTCGAGTCCCCCCTCGGGCATGGTTGTATTTGTTCGTCCTTTCAGCCCTTATCATCACCATATCGTTTCATCCTCATAGTTGCCATACCGTTAACAGCAATAGTGGTCGCTAATGACCTAAGATGTTGATGCGACCTTAAATAACCAATTTAAAAAAAGCGCCAATACTCGTATTCAAGCAGAGTTCATGTCCTTTCATATTCAAGAAGAGTCCTTACGAGAGGTAGTAGATGCTTCCGACGGTGAGGGCGATGCAGGAGGCCACGGCGGCGACGAACACCACGGAGATCCTCAGAACCCACAGCACCTCGCGCTCCGACGCCTGCACAACAATGGAACGCATCTTGTCACCAAATGGCACCACCACGCTCACAAGCAAACGAACTTCCAGCACTACACAATAACTTCACACCGTCTTCATAATAATGCCACGTTAACCGTCGTAATATTATTTTCACACTTTCTGTATGCTGATGTCTTATGATTGGAATATTAAATTAAATGAAAGTAAAAGTGCTCAAATGATCTTCACAAACAGGCGTACTGAACACATTCCAATTTATATAAACAACCACATGGTATCATATGCAAATACAGCAAAATATCTTGGCATGACATTGGATTGTAAGCTTCGATGAAAAGAACATGTAAAGAAAATAAGAGAAGAAATAAATATTAAATACAAAAAATGTTCTGTATAATTGGAAGACGTTCTTGCCTTTCAATATACAATAAAATATTACTTTATAAGCTAGTATTGAAATCAATATGGACGTATCGTGCACAATTCTGGGGACGAACCAGTCAGAATAACATCGAAATTATCCAACGATTTCACAACAAAGTGCTAAGAAATATCGTGGAAGCACCTTGGTATATAAGAAATAAAGATCTGCACAAGAAAGAAAGTTGAAGCGGTGGATAAAGAAATACAAAGGTTCGCGAGAAAACACGAAGAAAGGCTGCACCAACACGACAATCCCGAAGCAATTCTTCTCCTAGACAACACAGATCTAGTGAGAAGATTGGAGAGAAAGAAACCTTTCGAACTTGTGTAAAGTGAGGTGCCAAAGTATTTTAAGAACTAAGATCTAAAATAACAATGTAAATACCAATGTATCACAAGAAAGTGTGTTTTAAAATTCAATTTGAAACTAAGAGGACGCTAATGGGCTAGCTCTTACAACAAAATTTTATTTCATAGTAGTTTAGGACAAAAGAAAATTGCTTAATGATCTTCAAGGTTAGATTGTAATGTTTATAAAAATAAAAAAAATAAAAAATAAACTTTCTGTATGCAGATGCTCTATTGTTGCCACATTACAATTTTTTCGATCACATTCTTTCGTAATATCTATTCTACCAGCAATCGTATGTTGCATCTCATTCTTTTATTCTCAATTCTTCTCGAAGTTAACTTTTACACGAACCGCGGAGGCCATAATTAGTTAGAACATGCCTCAAAAATATGGAAACTGTAGTTCCTCAAAATCCTCAATTTTACCATAACATTTTATGGTAAAGCGACTGAAAAATAGCTGCTGTAGCGACTGAAAAATAGTAGAACTGCGCGACAAAGAAATTTTTCCTCCTCTTAGAGTTATTACTCAACTATTACTAAGATTTTGAAAAAACGCATTACATTTAAAGATCCACAATTTAACGAAGTTATGAAGAAATTCCAGCATCCAAGCAACAAGAATCAATGTGGGTGAAAAATGATTGAAAAAGATGGGCCATATCTTAAAATTTAGAGCAGCAAGGATGCACATCTAAAGTTGAATTTGTGTAAATATTTACACAAATATCACAATTCTTTTTCCTTAATGAATAATATCTATCATTGGTGATTTTCTGCAATTTTATGAATGTAAGAACTGTAACCTCGAATAATTTCTGGAAATCTTCAGTGACCTACACTCAATATTATTTTCCCCAATAAGATTAGAAATATGGGGTTTAGTTTCTCGGACTCTTAACATAAGCATAACGCAATCATCGCTTGTATGAATTGCTTTACCTTTACGTAAAGAGAAAGTATTGTAATGCCGCAGCAAATATCGGTTATTCTTCAACAGAATAACTCGTCTAGTGGGGCCCTAATAACGGAAAATCGATTGACATCTGCCCGTCGGTCCGTCCATGCGTCTGACAGTCCATCCGTTCGTCAGTCCATCCGTTCGTCAGTCCGTCCGTTCGTTCGTTCGTTCGTTCGTCCGTTCGTCCGTTCGTCCGTTCGTCCGTTCGTCCGTTCGTCCGTTCGTCCGTTCGTCCGTTCGTCCGTTCGTCCGTTCGTCCGTTCGTCCGTTCGTCCGTTCGTTCGTCAGTCCGTCAGTCCGTCAGTCCGTCAGTCCGTCAGTCCGTCAGTCCATATCATAAAACGTATGCAGAAAGTTTTCACAATAAGTTGAAAAAAAATTTTTTTGTGGCAAGTTAGAAGATATTTCTGAGTTCTACTTGCCTGAGGACGGATTGCTAGCTTGTAGATGTTGCGGGAGAACATGGAGCTGGATGAGAGGATACTGGAGTCAGCAGAGGCCATGACGGCTGCAGAAATGGCCCCAAGACCGAAGAACGACACCCACTGAAACAAAGCGTCGATTTAATTAATTCTATTTACTTTTTAAAATAATAGACATTTGAAAATTTTACTGAGAAAGAAACATCTGTTAGCAATTCTATAGGTACGAAAAATTTTTGGGCTGAACATAGTTTCTTACTATTTTGATGTCAATGGTACTTAAGTAACTGAGGAAACCTTCGTGTCTGCCCGTTACGGTTGGATCTCTTCCGGGATGATAACCCGGAAGCGTCGCGGTCTATCAGGGCCAAGAGCAATTAAGATTTTGAATCCTTCCAGAACAAAATTCTCAACAGGAAACTTAATTTGGAGAGAGAGAGAATTTAGCATCTAAAACGCATTTGGGATGAAGATTTAGAGTTAGTCAATCGTTCATTATATTTCTCTCGACAAAAAGAATCGATGGACATCATTTGTAAACGGATAACTTTAGATGCATGAATTCTAAAAAAGAACGTTTACGGGGATTTCAAGGCACCTAGGGCGGTGAAACAATGTGATATCTACACAGGATTTTTAGAATAACATGAATTTGATTCGTCTGATTAATGATTATATAACCTAATTTTGAAAGTAAACAAGATATATAAGACGCATTTCTGACCGTTTTTTAAATGTAACTTTCTATGCTCTGCAACTTCTCAGCTTGTTTGATGATGATGATGATGATGATAATAATAATAATAATAATAATAATAATAATAATAATAATAATAATAATAATAATAATAAAACAAACTCTCTGCGCTCTCTGAAAAAACTGGGGATCGAGACGAACATTATCATCAATCTACAGAAAGCTGTGATCCTGAGCACGTGTTCTTTACACAGAAGATTTATGGGTTTCTAAATAAATTTGTGTTAAAGAATTATTTACTTTTTAATTTATAAACTAAGCGTTTAAATTTATATTTGTAGAAATGTTTACCTTTTAATTAGATCTTAAAATAAATATATTTTTGTTAAAAGCAATGTACTACGGAAATCATGCTTTGATAGAAATATCTGTATGACTCCTCAAATATGTACCAGAAAGCTGTGAAAAAAATAAATAAATAAATAATAATAATAATAATAATAATAATAATAATAATAATAATAATAATAATAATAATAATGTCATTGCTTTTGCCGAACTAAATATTGGGAAATCTAAGTGCTTTCTTGAAACTCACTTTTGACCTTTCACCCTAAATGTAAACTTACCTTGGGGGTAAGATAGCGAAGCGTCAGGGGCAGGATGATCTCTTTGTCCGCGAGCGTCACCTCGCGTCCGAAGTCCTCCACTTGCGTCCAGTCTGCAACAGGAAAGGGCGACCTCACTACCCCACACATCCTCGCTGTCCCAGCTCTTTCCATTCATACCAATCACCAGCACAGGGCAGCCTATCATTCGTTTCTGGCGATGGAAAACGGCCTCATGCATGCAAGTTCATCAATAACACATCAATAACAATTCAAATACACTTATTGACGTGAACAAGTGAGGTTAAGGAAGAATGTTTACATAAACAAGTTGTCTGTTGGAAAATGGCGCATACGAATGAATAAATAATAGCATTTTATATCTTTTTTTCGGCGCTGGTCGCATAGATTATCTAATAAGTGACTACTAATCCTTAATGAAGGTAACGTGAATGATTATAAAATCGAAGATCCTTTGCCAATAGAAAGTTTTACAATGACGTTAACATCAAAGATAAAAAAAATCATGCATAAGTTTTTGAGTAGAATTGAAGAAGTATCATTAACCTACGAGAATCTGGGGAGATACCCCTGTCCGATATCTGGAAAGTTGCGACCAAACTTTGCGACTGTTCTGGGATCATGAGAGAAAATGCCCAGGGAGAAAGCTCTGGAACAGTGAAAATGATCACGATGAGGAAGGGTCGCATCACAGTTTCACCAGTGGAAAAGTGGAATATCTTTCCAGCATCCAAAGCCAAGTAGCGGCTTCCTTAAAGGCCAGTGCCCCCCCCCCCACTTTGTTGCGAAGTGATTGGAAGAAGAACCTTTTTTCGGCTCCGAATTAACTCAGAATATTGAGTGCAATAAGTGATGTGTTTTTTAAGTAAGTAATTAAAAAAGGAGTGCCGTCCTGGATAGCCGAAGTCGCTGATACTGAAGGGCGTAAGTGCTTTAGCTAGAAGGGTCGCAGGTTCGAATCCCGCCTCAGACATGAATACTTGTATGTGTTCGTGTTGTTCTTACGTGTTCATCCTATAGTTCCTTTTACAGATAAAACAATAACAGTGGTCGCTATATGACAAAGTTCTTAAAAAGCAACCTTAAAAAACGCAATGATATCATTATCAGTAAGAAATATTGTCAATTGTCAATCATAAGTGAACTTCGCCGTATTATACTTGCTATTAAATACTACTTTCTAAATTTAGTTTCCACCTTAAGACTTCAAACCTTCATTAGCAACCATTATTTGAATCGACCGTCCGTTCAGGCCCTAATAATTCATTTTAAATGCTTTTAAAATTGTATCCTGACTTTTGAAGAGAACTAAAATGACATCAAAACAACTGGAGGCCAGTAAACCGTAAGCCAGACGGATCTTAGTTTGGAGGAAAATCGGCCAGGATTTGGCAAAACTTTTACTTCAAAGCACACTAAAATACAGGGCTCATCAGATTGCTGATTTGGGAGCAAACTGCGTGAAACTCTTTAAATTTCCAAGTAGGAATACAAAAATACAATATATTCTTGAAGAAACTAAGTAGGAGATAAATAAATGTCAAATAAACAAAATAGAAGCCACATATTCGGAAGGTGTTTGAGGAAGCAAAACTATTAAATTGGTAGGTCGTAGGAAAAAGGGATAAACTCAGGCCTTCAACGTGTTGCGGAGTTGGCAACGGAACCCATCACTTCTGTGTCTGCATTTCTCAGAGCTTCGCGGCCGTTGCCTCCAAAACCGCTTCTGATGCTCCTGCCTCGCCGCTGCCGCATACTGTGAGCCAAGAGCAACTGCTCCAAGGAACAAGTATGTAATACGGCCTGTGCTTCTTCAACAAAATTAAGACTTACGTGCATTTGAGTTGCTTTCATGCTGACATACGTTTTATTCTACGTTTATGCCGTGCTTTCGCTTCTTTTATCGATATACTTCTCAGCACCGATCAAAGATTAACAAAAAAAGCGGGGGAGGAAACGTAATGCGAGCATACATTCACTGAAAGTGATGGTGAAGTTAATTCTTACCTTCTATAATTTATATCCACCGAAGCACTATTATCCTGGGTTACAATTTGTCCCTCCACTCTTCACACTGAAATAAATTATTGACACCACATTATTGGTCGCATACCAAAACGGTTAATTTTATTTCAAGTTCTACAATGCAGCACTTAAACTTTCAATGAGCTGAACATACTCTTTAGAAACGAATAGAATGCATTGTAGAAATATCGCGTATTATGGAACTAATTTAAATTAATTAAATGTGATTTTTTTCTTAATTAAAATATGAATTATTTTCGTAGATTTGACGAAATATGTAAGGTATTTTACCTGCATTGTAGTTAACTGTGAATTCAAACCTTATTATGGCATCACATAATACTCCTGGATGTATTAGACAATTTAAAATCCCTCCTCAATTGATAAGAGTGATTCATGACAAAAATGAATGTAATACATTTATATTATGATTGTGGTCGTCAATGGGTATTTTATTGGTGCAACAACGAGTTCTCTACTATACGAGTTTTCACTCACTGGTTTGCTGCGCATCTACATAATTCGTAAGTACAGTTCCCTGGCAGATATAACTAGGAAGACCACTAATATGTGGGGTCACAAAATCTAATGACACCTCTCGATTGATTGATTGATTGATTTTTTTCGTGTTTCCGGGCGCGTCAACTGCTTCGGTCATTAGTCCCGTTAGTGTAGTGCATGTTTTTCTCAGAAGATGGCGGTTATCTTCCCCCGCTGGATAGAGAGATCCGGCACCGACCTACCGTCGGCTAGTGGGGTTTCCCCTAACCAGGACTCTCCCACCAGCGGGCCACCGCCCCAGTCGGGACAAGCTCTATGCTCCCGACCGGTCTCCCGGAATGTGTGGTACTGTGGTGCATGTTAGTGTAAGTGTGTGTGTAAGAGGAGAGGATAGGACAAGGAAGAGGAATGACAGATCTCGCGCGGTCCGTGGCCCGTTTGTTAGGTTACTGCTCCGGCATTCGCCTGGCGTTGATGGGAGAAACCATGGAAAACTACCAATCAGATCAGCCGGCCGCTAGAATTCTCTTTTAGACAGCGACTGAATTCGACGTAGCTGAAAAGCTATGTCGAAAATCCTGTCGCCATCAGGACTCGAACCTAGGACCACTATTTTGAAGTATACGTTGAGGCGGTCCTAAAGCGTTTTGTTGAGGGCGGTAAGCTCGACTTCAGGGGAGCACAGTGAATCCTCGTTCTTTCATCGCCCTAGTATTTTTCCTAGTCTTCCCTTAATACGAAGTCAGGAAAAAAAGTGGGATCGCCTCAACAATACCTCGAATTTTCGGTTGTAAAATTCATGTTGAAAGTTCTTTTGAGCTGTCATTTTGCACGTTAGGATTAACCCTAGATTACAAAGGCGTCTATGAGACGACGCAACTAGTGCTGAAAGCTTCCCCCACCCTCTCCAATCACTGCCCGGTTCTACAACTGTAGCTACCTTCATTATGTGACTAGTCAGTATAGTACACGTAACCTTGTTCGCGTGCCTATTTCCGGTGTACGTCATTTCCGGTGAGCGCCGACACCCGTCGTTCAGTAGACTACGCTTCTGAAGTTAAGTCGTTTTTTTTTTGGCACTATATTGCCTAATATTGTGAATAATGAATACGAACTCCTTATCTTGTAGCGTTTAAGTTTCGTACTGAACATTTAGCAATCATAATGGGACGACGGAAAACACAACGAAGGTCGCATGACGAAATACTACTGCGAACACCTCTCAAATTCCATGTGTGGACAGCGGCAAGCAAGTATGTGCTGTGACAGTCAAGTTATTTCGGTGAATCTATAAAAACCTTTAAAATGAATTTCGTAACTCCATATCACACATGTTCAATCCATTAAATTTAGTGTTTCATTGTAAAAATGAGTTTTCCTTCATTTTTACCCAAAGTAGTCTGTCAGACTACGGACACTCACGGACAAAGCGTGCCAAGGCGTTGGATCTCTTTATAACGGCCTGCTGGACAGCGAGATATTCTCCGTTGCGCATAGTAGCCTTTAGCGATACTCATGAAATTTGAGTTATTTTTTTATAAGAATAGAGATAAAGCGGAACAATAGTTTTAAATAATTGCTTTCCTTCTCTTTCTTATGAAGAAAAGAAACAAGTAATTGAGTAATGGGCAATCGTGTATGGGAAACCTTATATTTCAGAATTTAATTTATAAAACGAGAACCCCAAAATGAGAAAAACGTCGAGCATGTCTTTTTAAATATTTTAAAATGTATTATTTCAATCTTTGCAATAAAAAATACATCCTCATTGTTGTTATTTTGCAACTAACTTTACCTCATTCTTCCAACATTATAATTTAAAATAAATAATGATTTTGTTTACATAATTCAATTTTACTCTAAATATGTAAGCGAAAAGAGTATTTATTTATTTAGTCAAAAACTGTATGTGACGTATGGGGAAGAAAATCATCTGCGCACGCACGACATAAAGGGTAACCGGCTGTTGGCAGGATAAAACCCTAGAAAAAAATGATACCATGCTCTTTTTTATATGAGTAGTTTTTGAGTAATAAGTATACTGTAACAAGAGAATTAAAGCTTCGGTATGCTCTTCCCCAAAAGTTTTCCACCAGTCATTGCCACGTTCAGGCGCTTGCGGGTCTTCATTGATGGCCTTTTGAGCTTCTTCAACCAGCTCTTTGCAGATGCGGATTACGAAAACCAAACGTGTGGGCCCAGAGAAGTTAGCGGCCTTTCGAGTCGCAAATTGTTTACTCAACCTATGTATGATCATATACAGTCGACTCTGGTTGTAGTGAACTCTCGGTTATAATGAATTTAAACCACTGGTCCCGTTTCACTTACATTACAAATGTAATATTCCATGATTCCCCCCCAGAATAAGGCACAAGTCAAAGAATAAATAGAAAATGCATAACATTAACATGAACTGTAAAAACAGATGAAGGCGATGTCGCGTAGCGATAGTTTTTGAGAAGTAAACGGAAAACGCAAATTCGTTCATGTAGCGAAGTCGTTTGCAAGTTATTTGAAGGAAATCGCATCACGCGTTCGAAAGATATGAACATTTTTGTATAGTATAAATTCCAGCTTGTAAACAGACATGATAGCCATTGTTGTGCTTTAAGGTTCAGTAAATCAAAAGGTGTTTGTGGCGAAAATTAAGAGAACGCGTGAAGCAATACAAACAAAACTTTAAGAACCAACAGAATAAATCATTTAGAAAATTATGGTAACAGTCGCAACGTTGGGAAACTTCGAGGGCTACGCCAGAACAGAAAATGTGAATTAAATTAAATGATGTAATATTTTGTAGGAGAAGCAACAGCGATCGTGTGATGTTAAAAGAAAAAAAGAGCTGACGATGCGGACACAACAATGACGTAGAGGAGCGCGGTCGAAGTAGCTTGAATACGGATGCATGTTGAAACGCTCCGCAAAAAAATTTTTATTTTAATAGAAAATTGCGTTCAGTTTGTGAATAGAGTGAAATATATCGTGTTTAGTAACTGTCGAGTTAATGGAAAGATAAAACGTGGAAGAGATATTTATATATTTCACAAAAACAGTGTTCGCGGAACACTGTCGCCATATTGTCGGTCGCAGTTAACAGAAACTAGTATAGTAATTAGTGAGTAGTTTTAATCAGGGATATTCTTCATTTAAAGTAAATTTGTCGTTAACAAACGTGTGGAAATGGATGGATGCTGTGGGAGATGAATTAATGGATGCTACGTGTATACTACGGAGGTGACATGGAACAATGGCGTTACGCGGATGGCTGATTTCTACGAAAGGAAAGTGCAATAACTTTGCGTAATTTAATAGTTCAGATAAATGGGAAGAAAGAACAGACTAGGTTTTAATGTACAAGACCAAGTTTTGCGGAAATAATAATAGGCTATATTCAGACAGAATAGGGGATGCGCATTCAAGTGTGGATGATTTGTTTTGTTTTTTGTCGATTGTGTAATTTATGTATTTCAGGTATTGTGTTTTGTTGTTTATTGTATTGCATTTGTGTATGTTTTTGTTGTTATGTCTCCAGCGGAGTGTGGAGAGAGTGAAAACCAGAAAAGAATAAATAATGCCGGACGTATTTGGTTCGACAGTAAGCCATATGATATGATTTCGTGATTTTGTATTAAACAGTGACCTACGCACAAGTGTCCAAGTATCTCGTTAGGTTCCTGTACAGGCCAACCACAGCCTCACGCTCAATAGTTTTATAACATTGAAGGAGTAGCTAAGTAACGGGCACAGTTTTAGATAAAGGAGGCAGAAGTTAGCAGGGCATAAATTTGTATAGATTTTATATAGAGTAGAGAGATTCAAGGTATAGTCGTTTTATTTCATATTGTCGCCGCAACGTGGTGCGGTTACATACAGATTTGGGATAAGTAGGCAAGACGTGCCATTACACAAATAAGCATAAGAAGATTCAGTTATAGGAAATACAACGCCTTGGAAATCAATTCCCTCCTGGAAAAGAATATATCACCTCAGTACTACAAATTTCAACACTAAGCAACTTGAATCTTCTATTATTCCTTGGTCTCCTCTGAATTCATCTACTCGTTATCTCGGGGTTCTGGACACAAGACTCAATTGGCACAGTCACATCTCGTCCAAAGTAATCGAAGCCAATAGAAGGTTAGCTATTCTACGTCCCATTCTCAACCGTAACTCTTCTTTAAAAATTCATTCCGCTTTAACCATTTACAAATCCATTCATCACCCGATATTAACTTACGCATGCCCTGTTTGATTTCAGCTGCTCCATCCACATTAAAGAAATTACAAATCTTCCAAAACAAAATGCTAAGAAAACAGTAAACGCCCCTTGGTTTGTCAACATCAAGACCCTTCACAACGATCTTGCAATAGAACCAATTACTTCATTTATAACGACGTTGGCACATAATTTCTTCAATAATCTAAGTCGTGTGCCAGGTGCAGTCACCTACGAAATAGGAACCGATCAACCCCTACTCTCCCGCCTAAGAAACAGACTTCCATTCTACATTTTCCTTCAATATCTCTCTGACATTAGATAAGGTAAGAACATTTCTGACATTTACCTGTCCGTCCCATAGTACCTTTCCAAACCCTATCATTACTCTCTAACAAAATTTCCTCGCAATAACTTTGGTTGAAGTGAAATCATTACCAGGGAGATAACACGAAATTACCCCCTTCAGGCTTTGCTGATACAAAGTTGCTCGCCCAATCAACTGAAGAGCCTCACGGCGAAACGTTGTAATGTCTGCCAATGTAAAATAAATAAATACATTAAGAAATAAAAGAAAAAAGCAACTTGAAAAAAATGTCCGCTAAAGGTCATAATCGAAGAAGTCTCTCCTGAGGTGATTGTAGCGATCCCGGAATGGGGGACTTTACTGATGGCCTTGTGCCACTCAGTTTCACTGCGGAAACCAAAGGCCGTGCCCTAATGGGCTACAACTGCCAGCGGCGACACGCGATTGCTTGCTTCAGTTTCAAACATATCACGTGATAATCCGCGGATCAAAGCGCGTTGTATTCTATGTACGCGACAGGAAGTGCGCGACTGCCCAAACCCCAGAGTCTCGTGATACCCACCATGCTGCGTGGAAAAGCGATCAGTTTCATTAGCCGCTTGCGCCATACCGCTACCGAAAGCATCTCGTATGTTATTAGGCGAGTAAAAGGGATTTGGAGAGTGCGACGGTGTTCCATCAGTGCAAGAGGCATTGAATGGTGCCACGATTGCATTACGATACTTAGGGACATATTCATAGTCGTCACTTGTACGATAAGAAAATACTTCAGCTATAAGAAGTTACTTTTGATAAGGAAATGCTTATACACATTTGTTATTCATAGACGATACTTATAATCAGTACAATGCTAGCAGTGTCTCATGTGGCAACAGCGTAATTGGCAGTTTCACATCCACTTGAATCCTGCCAGAAGCGCTCCATCAAACTGACCGTGAACTACCATATGCGTGTGCCCGAGTGAACTTACCTACACAGTTTACCTACACAGTTTTTTAAATAGTGCCGGTATATTAAACAAAGACTTAAACGTGGTGAAATCAGTAAATATCTAGTTAGTTAGAGGTGGTTTTAGCCACCAATGTTACCAAAAAGTGTACAACAAAAGTCTTAGTAAAACGATATTTTTTCTTAAATTCTTGATCGTTGTGCATTTTCAACGGGTTTGCATGTCGCGTAAATATCGTTTGTTGCTACAAAGAAAGATGCCACTGTAAAAATCGTTATAATATTTGAAATAGTCGTCCATTCCATTTCTTTCAAATTACGACAATTTTCAACGCATCAAGAGAGGCTTCACTTATGAAAGTTGGACCTTCCTTATAGTTATAAGGATTTTCTTATGTGGATGGATAAGTTGCTACTATGAATTGGAAATCGTTATAAGGAACTCCTTAAGGTTTTCCTTATTATAAGTCACGACTATGAATATGGCCCTTAGAGACAGTGGAATATGCCGGATCAAGAATGGCGAGAACACGAACTCTGGAGGAGGATCTAGAAAAATTGGTAATGAAAAATGTACGAAGCAAACAATTGAAAATAACTGATTTTTTAAAAAAACAAATAACGATATTGAAATTTTCTGTTCGTGATGTTAATGTATTATGTGTCATTGTGGAGAAATTCTTGTTAACTTTGACATCATCGGATAGTGACCCAAAAATGCTAGTCTGAGAATTGGAGTCGATTGTATATCGACTCAAATGTTAGTGATAATCTCCGAATCTATATCATATTTTGTTTTTATTCCATATCTACTATATATTTCTCTCAATCTTTATTTTCTTCTTTGTAATCTATTATTTTTAAAAAATGTATTCAATATCTTCAAAAATGCTTGTTCGTCATTATCACTTTCAGACGAAAACATGTCTAATATTTTATATTTACATATGCCTGTAACCAACACGCGAAATGTAGTAATTTAAAAATTAAGATTTTTCTGGCGAATAACCTAATTGATGGTCAAAAATTAAAGGATATTTGTGTTTTATTGTTAATTTCAGTAAACAGTCGTAATCATTTCAAGAGTTATCTGTTGTTAAAAATTATTACTTAATCCGCAGTTATATCAGGAATCCGATTTTTTCACTTAAACATCGTTAAACATTATGTCTATTGATTAAACAATTGTAAATTAAGAGAGTGGGTTGACATTAATTGACATAAAAAGGGGAAATTAAGAGAGTGGGCACGCGTTAGTTTGTGAGAACTGACATATGCGGCGTGGAGCTGGGATAACCAATCACGCTAAAGTATGGCACTTGAGGGTACGTAAGAATGCACCAGGATGAAAAACCGTTGGTTTAAAAACAATCTTTCTTTGACTTTAAATTTTAAATCAGAAAAAAATTCCTTGGCTGACACTTTTTTGTTCTCTTGCCCGATAGTTGGAAATCTCAAAAGGAAAGGAAAACAGACGAATGCTGCAAGTAAATCTATACATAAGTGTACACTTCAGATATCATTAATTAGTATGTTACAAGCTCCCAGGGATATACCTTCAAGACCCGTTTATCTGTGAAACATGCTTCAATGGGTGAGTGAAGGTAAAATGATTCCCGGCCTTAGAATATTGTTAGGAAAGCCTAATGTCTGGGAAGTTGCGAAATCTTTCAATGCCAGAGAATTGCCATTATGCTTCCTCGTTCGCACGGAATCCCCGAGGGGAGTGAAAGGAAGTGACTCACTGGTGGACTTGGCGACGACGCCGAAGAGCGCGGGCGGGAACGCCATGGCGACGCACCCGAACATGGCGAGCACCGACAGCACCTGCGCCTGGCGGACGCTGCGCATCGACAGGATGCGCTGGAAGTACACCTGCAAGACATTCATTTATTTATTTAGTCAAAAAACAGTCAAACACTGTATGTGACGTATGGGGGAGAAAATCATCTGCGCACGCTTTCTTGAGTTTCAAAATCCCTTCCCAACAATTTAACTATTAATAGTTGAAAGATGAAAAATAATAATAATAATGATAATAACAACAACAAATTTAAAAAAAGCGAGGGATTAACATTTCAAAGACTAGATATTTTCGTTGCCAAATTATAGAAAACTTATTTTTAACGGTAAAGGAACAAACAGATTTAATTTTTCTGTACTGTTAACAAAACAGAAACTCACCCTAAGCTCTACAACCACTACAAGCAAAAGGAAAGTTCAACAAAACTTGCGCATAGTGAAGCTACATTTACGTCCAGAAGCAAATCAAGGGGTCATCTCAGCATTTGCTCAATGGATCAGGGAAACTGGACAAAAACCCGATCGAGATGGGGGTCATTGACCGGAAGTACATTATTTGTTACAAGCATATTGAGTCTTTTTTAAAATTATACAATGCAAATGTAAACTAATTCATTATACTATATCTTGTTTTTTGTTAAAGTAAACATTATTTTTCTTTTTGACGATCAATCATCAACATTGTTATTATTAATATTTTAATTTTGCCACAGTTGGGAGTTCTAACAATCACGTGAGAATATGTTTCCCGTGTCGTAATTGCCAAGTACCGTTGCGACAGCATAGCTACTTAGCAGAAGTAATGTTTCAAATGATGTTTGACTGTTCAATGAATCTCAGACTGATGATGATAGATTTTGACTCGTAAATGCTGAGAACATGTTTCGTTAGAACATGTATACTATTTTATTGCTAAATAGCAGGTGCTTCTGACAAAAAAGTAGATTGCTAAAAAGCCAAAACATGTTACATTTTACTAAAAAACAAAATTAAATGTCATTTTAATGGAATAATGTCGTAGGGATAACATAATTCATATCATTATGCACGTGGAATTCTCCTATGAGCTCATTAAAAGTATGGAGTGTAAGCCATCGCGAGCTAAGCAAATGCCATTTCCACGATAAAGTATCGATGCGAGTACTTACAACTTTTAGATAAAACAAGCGATTATTCTGAATCTATTTAATACTTTGAAATATGTGACAACAAACAACCAATTAAGAAGTGTTGCTTCAACATCTTAATCCCTATTTTTCTGTAGTCGGGAAAAAATATTCGAAGGATGATTTGTGCCCTTGAGAATCGACACAAGTAGTGCTACTCTTATAAAGTTCATAAAAGCACTTAAAAGCTACCCCAACAGCGCGTCAAAAACTGCAGTCAAAAAAGAAAGAAAACTAGTGGTGTTAAAACAGCACGTATTTTACCGCCTGTATTTTCACGCAAAATTACACAAAAAGTACTAAAATTTTCGAAAAATTACATGACCTTATTTAAAATTCTATCTTTAAGGAACAGATTTCATTAATGCAAAAATCTCTAGTTTCATAATTGTATTTGAAGGAAGACGCCGAAAAAATTTTGAATTTTTGCTATTTTCGAAAATCAAGGTTTTTAACGAACGTGAGACCTGCACCATTCGTCATTCATACTATCACACAACAAAATTTTATTAAAAACGATGGAGCCTTTTTTTTAATTAGGAAAAGATCCCAGGGGCTTCATGTAAAGTACCCCCAACATTAAAATATAGATTTCCAATTCAAGAGGCTGCGACACCGGCCACATTGATTGGGGAATATCAAAATTGGAGAGAAGCCGCTGAACGGTTTAGCCGCTAGCGTTGTTCAGACACGGACGGACGGACGGACGGACGGTTGGTCGGTCGGTCGGTCGGTCGGTCGGTCGGTCGGTCGGTCGGTCGGTCGGTCGGTCGGTCGGTCGGTCGGTCGGTCGGTCGGTCGGTCGGTCGGTCGGTCGGTCGGTCGGTCGGTCGGTCGGTCGGTCGGTCGGTCGGTCGGTCGGTCGGTCGGTCGGTCGGTCGGTCGGTCGGTCGGTCGGTCGGTCGGTCGGTCGGTCGGTCGGTCGGTCAGCATCAAGGACCCACAAAACATGGATCCTGGATACACCCCGTGTTCTAAATTTAGCAACTGGATTTATCCACTTTTTCGTTACTAGGGCTCAGTAATTAAAGTTTTAATGCCGAATAATCGCCATTTTTCACGCAGCATTTATAACTTTCTTCCTACTCCGTAGCGAGAAAGTAAAAAGAAGCACAACCATCCACGCAGATGGGAGAGCGCTCACCTGGCAAGGAATGCCTCCGAAGATGAGCAGCAGCATGCTATCGATCCACTCGCCCACGTCCTTCTGGGCGATGTGGCCCACCCAGTCCACCTGCTTCACCGCCTCGTGGTCCACGGCGAAGTGGTTGTAGGCGAACGGCGCGGATAGGATCTGGAAACGCACTACTAGTCAGCATCAACATCGTCAATGACCATACCGGGAGCGGTAGCTCAGTGCATCGATTGCTGTCACTGCAGCGCCTCTGACCTAGGTTCCCACTCCCCACGGCAGCAGGATTTTTGACTCTAGCTTTTCAGCTAGGTCGAATTCTGTCGCTGTCTGGAGGAGAATTTTAGTGCCCGGCTGCTCTGAACGGTAGTTTTCCGTGGTTTCTCCGATCAACACAAGGCGAATGCCCGAGCAGTACCCTACACTCCTTTCCCCTTACACACACACACACACACACACACACACTTACACTAACATGCACTACACTATCACATATTCCGGGAGAGTGGTCGTGAGCTTAGAGCTTGTCCCGGCTGGGGCGGTGCCCCGCTGGTGGGAGAGTCCTGGTTAGGGGAAACCCCACTAGCCGACGGTAGGTCGGCGCCGGATCTCGGCATCCAGCGGGGGAAGGTCACCGCCATCTCCCGAGAAAAAAACATGCACTACACTGACGGAACTACTGATCAAAGCAGTTGACGCGCCTGGAAACAGGAAAAAACCAATCAATCAATCAATGACCATGATGCTCACTGTAGTTTATCTGGAAAGATGTGGCAAGGATATAAACGCGTTTGTTCCGGCTGGTTAATGGCAACAATTAATTCGTTTGACTTGTGGTCAGTACATACGTTTCTTATTTGAAAGGCATTTGTCAAACATTAAAATCTTTGCATGCACCAGGAAAAACTAAATGTACTAAGAGAAAATAAGTGACGATTCCTTCGTGACAATTAGTTAATTCTTTCATGACATCACAAAGTATCTGCCTTGCAACTCAAACGAACATTCTCGAATGTCTTAAGTCGTGACCAACATTAAGTCTGGATGACATCAAGACGAGGCCACCGATCATTTCTCTCCACTGATGCTCAGTAGAATCAACTTTTAACCCTAGAATACACAGGCAGAAACAATATCAACACAGGTCGGGCGCCACTGCACCCCAATTAAAAAAGGGATAATTTAAATGATTACTCCTTGAAATAAGAACAAGCAATATAATTACCACGTCTGTTTTATTTGCTTACTCTTTTTCTAAGTTGCTTACTCTAAGTTAACACAGGAAATCAAACTGTTTACTCAATACGCACCTTTCTCATGTTCAGCACAAATAGGTAGTTTATATTTGAAGCAAAAATATTTTGTTTTTATGTCAATTATTCTTGGACATACACCGCATCTAGCTTGTTTTGGCAGTCCTTTTCTTAGATCTGAGGTGATTTCAGGCTATCTTTCAATTCCATATTTCACACTTCCTAACACACAAATGGAGTACCAGAGTACCCCAAATAATGAAAACCACGTAAAGTAGTAAAAGGTCATGTACAACAGGTGCGCAGGCGCGAAGATAACCTACTCAAATGAGAATACTCGGAGTGTGACGAAAAAAGCTCAACCCCAGAGCGACTAGCGTCAATTCAAAGTAGTTCTGGGGTGGATCCCTCTGTGTATTTCAGGGTTAATACAAAAACGACCCTGTACAATGAAGTAAGATGCACAGGGCAAATTGTATTACAGTTCTAAATTAACTTAAATAGAGCATTAATAGTCAATAATATTACAGACACAAAAACCAGTGTAGTGCGATTTGTTATTCATTTATGCATGTTAAGAGTGTAGTGGGGAGCTGCAAGGCGTTCCATTGCTTCTCTTATTCGCACGCGCGTTGCATCCTGGAACGGGTCTCGCGTGAGTGGGTCTCCCTCGCGAAGTACCATAGGGGAGAGCAATGACCCCGACGGCTTTGCTTCGCGTCTTGAAGGGGCAGATGGCACGTCATGTGCAATAGCGGTACAGGACTAAGTAACCAATATGCACGAGGAACTTTTAGGCTCATGTTACATTTATTACTTTTCCTTCATATAAGCGATCTGAATGTGCATAGAAATGCAATTAATGTTATACAAATTTCTTTTCGAAGCATCTAGCCTAATTAAACTGTACTTTTCATTCTTGCATTTTCATGTAATTTGAACTGGTTGATTCATTTCTAGTGATTCCGGGCGCGGCAATGGTTTAGGTTATTAATTCTGTACGTGTAGTTCGTGTATTTCCCTTGAGAGGTGGCATTCTCGCTGGATGTCGATATCCAGCGCCGACCCACCGACGGCTATCAGGTTTTTCTCGAGGTATCTCCCAATAGGAAGGGCACCTCCCCAACCGGGATAAGCTCTAAGCTCCCGTTCACTCTCTCAGTATGTGTAGTTGTGTAGTGCATGTACATATGTGTGTAAAGGTAGGATAGATTAAGGAATGGAAAGGAAAGATCGCGCATGGTCTGCGGCCCGTTTGGTAGGATACGGCACCTGAGGGTACTGTTCCGGCATTCGCCTGGTGTTGATCGGAGAAACCACGGAAAACTACCGATCAGAGAAGCCGACCGCCAGAATTCTCCTCCAGACAGCAACTGAATACGGCCTAACTGACAAGCTAGTGTCGAAAATTCTTCCACCGTCGGAACTCGAACCTAGAACCTCCCGATCAGAGTCATTGGAGTGACAGGTTGATTGGTTGTTAGTGATTCCGTATGCGTCAACTATTGAGGTCATTCTTCCCATAAGTGTAGTGTATTTTTTGATCGGGAGGTGGCGGTGATCTTCTACCGCTGGATGGCGAGACCCGGCGCCGTCCTACCGTCGGCTAGTGAGGGATCCCTCAAACAGGTATAGAAGGATTTTCCTAAGAATGAGCCAGTTCACTAAACAAGTGAACATCACATGTAATTCAGAGAAGTATCCCTCCACCAGCTGTTCAGCCATATCGCTTCGTAAAGTGTTTATGGCTCCTGTGAAAACATACCTATGCAGAAGTCTAAGAGTTTCGCTGAGTTATATGAACGTACCCGAGTCCGGAAAATATTTAAATTTAATTACGTATTTGGAAAATCTCTTAACATGCTATAATAATCAGTAAAAAACCGCCACGACTGTAAATAGAAATCTCTCGATCACAGGTCGCCCCACAACAGCACAATAGCAGGAAACACGTGCGCCAGTACGAATCTGACATTCAAGTCTCGGTTTTAAAATAAACATAATATTTCGCACACAAAAAGTAAATTCAATGTAATATGCAATTCATTTTCTTGTATTGGAAAAATAATATTTACGGAAAAACACATGACACTGCACTTCCTAATTTCAATTATTTCTCGTGGCGCACTATAGTTTTGTCCAACGAGGACATCACAAAAGGATGCGTCGAAGCCATTTACATTTTATCCAACTACAAACGGACGAATTCAAGAAGGGAGTTAATGGGCTCAAAGACACAACGACCACAGAATCTAGAGTTATGTTGCCAGCACTAGATGTCACTTTCGCTCATTCTTAAGAAAATCCTTCTAAATCTCCCACCAGCCGGGCACCGCCACAGCCTGGACAAGCTCCAAGCCTCAGTCCGGTCTCCCGGCATGAGTGGTGGTGTAATGCATGTTAGCGTAAGTGTATGTAAAGGGTGAATATAGAACAAGGAAGAGAAAGGAAAGATCGCGCGCGGTCCGTGGCCCGTTTGTTAGGGAACTGCTCCAGCATTCGCTTGGCGTTGATTGGAGAGACCACGGAAAACTACATGTCAGAGCATCCGCCCTCTAGAACTCTTCTGCAGACAGCGACTAAATTCGACCTAGTTGACAAGATAGTGTCAAAAATCCTGTCACCGTTGGAACTCGAACCTAGAACCTCTGAGTCAGAGGATCTGCAGTGGCATCAGTTGGTGCACTGAACCAAATCTTCCGGTGCAACGACATCACTTGATACCCTGAACCAACTCTCCCAATCATAATGTGAAGTCCTTATTTCGACGCTACAACTTCGTAGCTGCTTTAACTTAGCGTTGAACTCAACGGCTGGGGCCACGAACGCCGGGCGCGCTCGGCCAGGCGTTTTTCGCTGGAGACGTCGACAAGCGAAAACCTGTGGTACTTCTCCTCCATCTAGCAGATTTTAGGTTAACTGCCGTGCCGTACGGCCGACATCACATCCTGCAGGACTCGTGTGTAGTGTAAAGGCTGATGTGCTATAATTTTTGTGAATACCTGAATGACTACTATTTGACAATTTACTTGTAGTAATGAAATATGAAATAAGTGAGTAATTTTGTAAAGAATGAATGTAAGCAATGAACATGTAAGCAATGAAGAAATAAGGGAAAGGGCGCAGTCTCAGTATAACATCGTTGACAGAATCCAGGAAAGGCAGCTTCTCTGGCTCGGGCATATATTAAGAATGGGAAAAGATAGATGGCCAAAGAAAGTTATGCTATATCAACCGGCAGGAAGGAAAAGAAGAGAAAGACCTAGAACATCGTGGTATGCAGGAGTACTAGAAGCCATGCGTGCAAGGAATATTGAAGAGGAGGAAGAAGCATGGCGAGACCGAGACCTGTGGCGTCGGAGGTGCGGGAAGCGGCGACAGCTGTAGGACCCCCGCAGAAGAAGAATTTTGTAAATAAACAGGGAGAGTCGAACCATAAACCAGGGAAGTTTCAAACGGAAGGATATATAAATGGGGGCCTTCCCACGCTGTTTCCAGAATGAAGTAAGCATCGGGACAGCAACGCCATGAGGCCCCTCGAAAGCTCCAGGAGCTGCGGCGCCAGAGCCGGAACGGGCTGTTCTCAGCCTGGGAGAGAGGTGTTACAAGACGGCGATGTAGGATGTTGCAACATTTTCTTACAGAGAAATCAGGGTCAGTTTCTTTACCGTGCTTCTCTACGACCATTTCTTCTGCAGCTGCAACACGAGAAGTGACCCTGAGGCCACAATGCACTTTCTTGAAGCTGGGTGCAGTGGACAGAACTCGAGGGAATGTATTTATTGCCATTAGCGGTAGTCTCAACAAATGATAAAGACATTACTGCGGCGGCGATGGTGCAGTTAGCGGACTGCTATACCCATGTTTGCGGGTTCAAACCCGATCGAAGCCGTGGATTTTTAAGGGCGAAAAAATTATTCGTACGCCTTCCTTCGGAGGGCAAGTGAAGCCGGCTGTCCCATGTTAGCACAGATCCTCAAGCCTAAATGACGCCTCTGAGCTAAATTCAAATCGCCTGTTTCGTCGCCCAAGTAATACCTTCTTTCTCCCATGATAGGTGAAAGGAGTGTAACGAAATTTGCGTGGTCAGTCGGAAGAGCAGGCCTCATGGCCTGAGTCTCACCACGTAAAATAAGGCAAATTCAATTCAATTACTTGAAGAGAGAGAGAATCCACATTTTGTTAGGTTTGGACGAATATTTCCCGGTCTTCACTGCAAAGACAGAACAATACCTGAGGAATTATTACCCACTAGTTGAACCCATGCAATTACATCGCACAAAAGACAGATCTGTAGAAACGTTACAACAGAAAACAACTGTAGGGCCTAAATGCTCGTTGCGTAAAATTGAGAATATTTTTTGTTTCATGTCTTTCAGTAATTATCTTCCAAGGCCAATAGTTCGAGAGATTTAGAAATTGTTGAACAATAAAACGACTGCTGAAATAGAGTATAGCGTCTCTTCGTACGGCTCCGACGAGTACTAAAGCAAGGGTTAACACCTTGTGCGTTTCTGTTTTTATCTGGCGCTTCTTCGAAATACTTTATAGCTCCTGTAGTCTTACTGGTTGTGATTGATTGATTGATTGATTTTTTCGTGATTCCGGGCGCTGCTGCTTTGGTCATTAGTCCCGTTAGTGTAGTGCATGTTTTTTCTCGGTGATCTTCCCCCGCTGGATAGCGAGATTCAGGATTTCCGCAACCAGGTATCTCCCACCAGCGGGGCACCGCACCAGCCGGAACAAGCTCTAAGCTCCCCACCGGTCTCCCGGAATATATGGTAGTGTAGTGCATGTAAGTGTGTGTGTGTGTGTGTGTGTGTATGTGTGTGTGTGTGTGTAAGGGGAGAGGATAGGACAAGGAATGGGAAGGACAGATCGCGCGCGGTCCGTGGCCCGTTTGGTAGGGTACTGCTCCGGCATTCGCCTGGTGCTGATCGGAGAAACCACGGAAAACTACCGATCAGAGCAGCTGGCCGCTAGAATTCTCCTCCAGGCAGCGACTGAATTCGACCTAGTTGGAAAGCTAGTGTACAAAGTCTTGCCGCCGTCAGAACTCGAACCTAGGACCCGCTACCGCTCCTAGTTTACTGGTTGTGTCCAATATACGACAAATAGAACAAACGACAAGAAGACGCACCGCAAGGTAAAACTTTAGATCTGCTGTTTTTTACGTTTTCAAAATAACCCACTACTTTGCTTGGTAATGATCTGAGTGCTAATATTTCGAGCTGTTTTTGGAATATTTTCGCATAAGAATTTTTATCTTTTCTACTTAGCGAACTAAATACCAACGGTAGAGCAATTTGGACAACACTATGTAATGAGCAGTAAAAATAAATCGGATAAAATGAAATAGGAAAGTATCCTATTCGAAAAAATTAATATTCGGTACGTTGAATTCGGAAAAATTAATAGTAACAGCACAATATACCTTTTGAGTACTTCGGGCAGAACAGAAACGTATTTAAGTATCAACTTAGCACAGAAGACATAAGAGGGGAAACGATTTTCTCTGTAATGTTTGCATGCGATGATATTAATTGCTATTTAAGAAGACATCTGAATATAAGAAAAAATCGAAGTTAAAACATGATGTTTGGGGGGTCAAAGGAATCGTAGGCAGATTGAAAATGTGATCAACTTGTTTACTATTCTGCTATTCAGGTGTGCATTATCTTATCAGAACCTTTTTCATTCTTTATTGTTTTTAACATATTCTAGTCGAAAAATCAAAAAAGAATTTCGATCCGAATATTTTTTCAACTACTTACAGCATACACACTATTCAAGTAATAGACAATTAACATACAAATAGAGAAACTCAATTGCTACCTCCGTTTTGAGATTTGAGGAGTGGATCCATTTAGCCCAATGCAGAATGTTCTGTCAACACTTACCAACCCGAAGACGATACAGCCGAGTTGCAGAACGTCGGTGTAGATGACGCTGTAGAGGCCGCCCACCATGGTGTACGAGGCGGCGAAAATTGCGCTCACAATCACCGACGACGTTGCATCCAAGTCCAGGATCACCACAAGCGACGAACCTACGGCACAGGTCAAACGTACAGTACGCCGATACGTTGTCGCCATGACGTTGCCAACATGATACGCAAAGAGATTCAAATTTTGGCAACGCAGTCAATTTTAGCGGCCTGTTTACAACGACCATGCATCTTGGGGCAGGAATTTTAAGGGCGTCGTGTTTTATATTGGAAATCTGCAGTCTCCCTCTGCAGGAACTCTCGTCACGGCGAACGATCTATGAAGTAAAATCGCTCTCCTATCTTTTAAATTAGCACTTGATTGTCGTGGGATTTCACAATCGGTACGTAACTTAGCGCTTAACTTTTATTTCAATTATATTGCATCCAACATGGATGGAAAGTATTACATGTATGAAAATCCGTACATGCCAGAGGTGCACGAAGGACGTCAAAAGAATTCAGGAACAAATGTAAATTAACTATCTTTAACAAAGTAACAAAACTGTCGTGAAAGATTGCCTTGGCCAAAATAGTCAAGCAAACAAGAAACAAAATTCTCGTTAATATTGAAGCAACGTAACAAAATACATTAATATACGTATAGTCGTCCGTTTTAAAATGTAATAACTGGTTTTGGTCAATACTTATCGTATCAGTACCTTGAATGATAATATAACCGTCTTACAAGGACAAATTTTGTAATATTAAATACAACATCGTACAGAGTTTTTAACACTAGTGGATGGCTTGATGATTCACGATCACTTAAAGCTGATGCAGTAAAATTGGGATGCAATATTCACTGTACCTATCTAACGTTCGAGTCCAAACGAGGAAGATTCTCGACTACCTAGATAGCAAGGTCGAACTCGGCCATTATCTAGAACAGAATTCTGGCAGTTGACTGCTGTGATCGCTTGTTATTTGTTGCTTTTCTGATAAATACCAGGCGAATACCGGACCAGTACCCTAACAAACGGACAACGGACCGCGAGCGATTTTTTCTTCCTTATAATAGTCCCCTTGTCTCCTCTCATGGGATTAATGAACATAGTAGATGTCGCGCTCGGAAACAATCAGTTCACTGGACGTAGTGCGTTTGGTCCTGGCGCTTGCCCGCTGGCGTCAGATTGTGCATCTTTCCGGGTGCACTTACCCAATGCGTTGAAGATGGCGCCCACCCAACAGAGGTCTCCGCACACAGCTGGCAGGAACATGAGGCCGCCGACGCGGTTGCCGTACTTACGCTGGAACGGGTCCAGCATCGTCACATACTCCGCACGACGCATCTTCTTCACGAACAGCAGCACCCCTGCAAAGGACGTTTCGTACATCGTATAGAACGATTTTCCTATGGATGAGCCAAAGTGACAGCTAGTGATGGCAACATAACGGGAGGTTCTGTGGTCGTTGTGCCCTCCATTCCATTAGACTCCCTTCTTGCATTCTTTTCATTGCAGTTGGATAACTTGTAAATGGCTTCGACACTTTCTTTTGTGATGTCCTCGTCCGACGAAATAGCGACAAATATAGTGCGCTTTGAGGAATAATTGAAATTTGGAAGTGCAGTGTTATGTGCTCTTCTGCCATTTTTTTCTATTAACATTACTTTGAATTTACTTTTTGCGTGATAAATATTATGTTTATTTTAAAACCGAGATGCGTACTGATGTACGTGTTTCCATCTATTATGCTTTGTTGTGTGGCGAGCTGTGATTGAGAGGTTTCTATTTATATTCGCGGCGGTTTTCTTTTACTGATAGTGAGAGCATCTTAAGAGTTTTTCCACATACATAATTAAATTTAAATGTTTCCCGGACTCGCGTACGTGCATTCACCTCAACGAAACTCTTTGACTCCTGCGTAGGGATGTTTTTACAGGAGCCATAACCCAACACTTTACGAAGAGGCGTGACTGAACAGCTTTCGCGGCGAAGGGATCTGAATTTGTGATGTTCACTTGTTACGCGAACTGTCACATTGGCTCATCTTTAGGAAAATCCTTCTATAATGTTAAGGAGAAGTGTGTATTTGAGTGACTTCACTAGGAAGCTGACATGAGAGTCGGACCGACCCATAACAAAACAAGCTTTCCAAGACGCGTTACATCAAGCAATGCGGAAGTAATAAAATCCCCTCTATCTCCCCGTTAAGTAAAGGTGACGGTTTTGCACTACGTATATAACCCCAACAGTATAAATCCTCGTAAATGAGTGTCTCCTTTTTAAGGAATTACTCCCTCTGGGATCATCAAACGGATGTAAGAGAAAAAAATGACATTTGCAGATCAAGATAAAAGAAAAGCAGCAGGCACACATGCAACCAGCCGGACACCTTTCTTAGAGAGCCATTACTTTCATGCATATCTTGGAAATTATGCGGCCGATGCCCTTAAAAGGCTTGTTTTGTGTCAGTAATGGGACACATACGTTCTACCAGCGATTTCTACCTACTTGGACGTTGAAATATCTGTTCAAAGGGTACCCCACTCGTTGACAAGCGTTGTCAGAAATGTTCAAGGTTAGATCACAGGGGGAAAGTATTTTCGCTTTCAAACAAGGATTTAAAAAATGAGGAATATTCACATGGGTCCAAGAAGACATAAATAATTCACAAGAATGTGTAACGGTAATTTCAAATAAAAAAGTTAATTATGAATTAATGGGAAATAAAATTATTATTATTATTATTATTATTTTTTAATATATTATGTAATAAATACGAGTAAACGTATTAATCAATATCGTATAGTAACTATCATAAGTAAATATCACAGCACATTAAGTGATATTTAGTGTGATTATTTCAAGAATTAAGACATTACATGAATTGAATGGGTAATTGAAATCATAGGAATTACAAAAAAGAGACATATGACACAAATTTGCTACCGGAATATGTGAAACTTTCATTCAGCTCCGAGTTATCACTGCCTCCTAGAATAACTTATAATCAAGTAAAATATGAATAACAATTTAATGCTGAAAATGATTTCAAATATACTTCGATTTTATGGTGATTAAAGTTTCAAAAAACAATTATAACAAAGCTACTTGCAAGATCATTTATTAAAAACACAATTTAATAAAAACACCTCGTTGTTGGCAGTTGAGTTTTTTAAGTCTTGGTATTCCGTGGATGTATTTGAAATGGAAGGTGTACACGCTGAATTAACAGCGGGATTCGTCAATTTCTAGTGGCTTAAACACACGTGTGTACTCATTAAAATATTCTTCTGAATAATTTTAATAGTACCGTTCCACATAGTTTTGATAGCATATCCTTGTACTTTCATACCCTTGTACTTTCACCATCTAAACTGCACAAATTAATTGCTTAAAATATGTGTAGTATCTTCATTTGTAGTTTGTGCTGTCCATTCGTATTTTCTTCCTTCAAAAACATTCTTCAAATTGTTTTCACACGCTTTCTCATTTTTTGCTGTTTTTCGGTACTGAAATCTTTAATAATAGATTCTATTTCAGAGTTTTAAACATTACCAAAAAGAGACGTTTTAATATTAAATTGAAATTGCTTATAAGCTATTATGGAACTATTGCTCACAAGCTATTACGGAACTAAAATAACTGCTATCATTATCTTAAAATGGTAAACAAAGTTACTACAGCGGAGTGCAAAAAGAAAACAAAGTGATAATCTTATGGCGATAGACATCTGGGATTGGTTTAATTAGAATATATACTTGTTACTTGCGTCATGGACAGGCATGAGTGAGTCACTACGTCGTACGTGGAAACGATGACGCCAAGCCTACGTAGTAGCCGAGTCATGGAATAGCTTGCCTGCAGCACTAATGGATTGATTGATTGATTTTTTCGTGTTTCCGGGCGCGTCAACTGCTTTGGTCATTCGTACCGTGAGTGCAGTGCATGTTTTTTTTCTCGGGAGATGGCGGTGATCTTCCCCGCTGGATGACGAGATCCGGCGCCGACCTACCGCCGGCAGCTAGTGGGGTTTCCCCCTAACCAGGACTCTCCCACCAGCGCGGCGCCGCCCCAGCCGGGACAAGCTCTAAGCTCCCGACCGGTCTCCCGGAATATGTGGTAGTGTAGTGCATGTTAGTGTAAGTGTGTGTAAGGGGAGAGGATAGAACAAGGAATGGGAAGGACAGATCGCGCGCGGTCCGTGGCCCGTTTGGTAGGGTACTGCTCCGGCATTTGCCTGGTGTTGATCGGAGAAACCACGGAAAACTACCGATCAGAGCAACCGGCCCGGCCGCTAGAATTCTCCTCCAGACAGCGACTGAATTCGACCTAGCTGAAAAGCTAGTGTCGAAAATCCTGCCACCGTCAGGACTCGAACTTAGGACCTCCCGGTCAGAGGCGATGCAGTGACATCAGTTGATGCACTGAGCTACCGCTACCGGTAGCACTAATGGAGACTAATGGAGACTTTTCTCACAAACATCAACACTTGTAGGTTACGATTAAATTCTAATAATAGTGTAAGCGATAGGATCAGTAGTTTGTGAAGGGCCTATGCATTTAGTAGGCATGCCTCAAATGGAATAATTTTGTACTGTGTATTGAATTGTATGTATAATAAGTGTAAAGAATTTGCCACCGGGCTTAATGCCCAAAGCAAATTAAATAAATTATCTATCTAGTTTGAAAACGACATAATTTTTTATTTATTTAGTAGCCGAATAGGCTTTTTCAATATACATAATCCCATTTAAAATTAGTTCGCCGAAGTTGGGGTAAATCAAAATGATCTCCGTTTTACAATGACCCGTACACAGCAGGAAATGTATGTCTAATTAATGCTTATGCTGTGACTACAATTTGACCACAATAGCACTCAGGTAATTCTTTTCCATTCTCGATTACTATTTGCGCCAATTGCAAAAAGAAAAGAAGTAAAATCGTACTTCAAAATATTTTATTAATAACAATAAATTTCCCCGAAAAGCATCGGCTTGCGACAGGTGATTATTTGCTCGTATATCGCATTGCTGCACATGTACGTAACGCCACAATGTCCGTGCCTTTTAATCCTTTTTTATTCTTCTTTCTGATATGAAAAATCCAGTTCTCGTTCCAGTCACTGACCACAACACACTCGACAAATAACATGCGCCGTATTGTTAAGACAACAGCTTAACGTGTTTTTGAACCGAATGAATCATAAGTGAAGGAAAATGGTCCTAGCGCAAGGTTATGATAATGTTTGTTTGAATTTGGTGGTATAACGGTCAGCGTACCGGAGTTTGCGGGTTCAAACCCGATCGAAGCCGTGGATTTTTACGGGCGAAAAAATCCCTTGTACGCCTTCCTTCGGAGGGAAAGTAAAGCCGGCTGTCCCATGTAGCAGATTTACTGTATGTAAAAGATCCTCAAGCCTAAAAGAAGCTTCTGAGCAAAATTGAGATCCGCCAGTTTCGTCGCCCAAGATAATACCTCCCTTCTCCGCTAGGTGGTGAAAGGAGCGTATCGAAATTTGCGTGGTTAGACGGAAGAGCGGGCCTGATGGCCCGAGTCTCGCCACGTAAAATAAGGCATAAACTAAACTAAACTATGATAATTAGTCCATAACTGTAAATATGTTAAATGGATCCAAGTGCCAATGATGGAGTTTTTCCAACTTACCGAAGAGGTAACTGAGACTGTAGCCAACCGGCACCTGGCACCACACCAGACCCGACGAGAACAAGGCCTCTGCAGTGCCGTTGATATAGCCACCTCCAACCCACGTGGCTGCAACAGGAAAATATAAAACATTATCTGGTGGGAAGTGGAAAGTTCTAGTTTCGTTGTTAATGCTACGAAACTTGATAAGTTTGATATTCCTTGCTGCCTACATGGCACGAATTATCGCCACGACTTTATTTACAAAGATCTGTTAGGTTTTAAAAGGTAATCAATACACAAATAGTCTTCTGAATAATTTTAGCTGTACCGTTACATATAGTTTTGATAGCATATCCTTTATACTTTCGGCATCTAAACTTCGCAAATTAATTGCTTAAAATATGTGTAATTTCTTCATTTGTATTTTGTGCTGTCCATTTGTATTTTCTTTATTTTCCCTATCTTACTACTAGCTTACTACTATTTTCATTATCTTACTACTAGCTTCCAAATTGTAGAATGCCACATAATTTACGCTGAAACCATCGAACAGCCAACAGTTAATTATTGACCCCAATAAAAAGCAACTGCAGGTTCATACGTCATTCTGTAATGTAGTATATACTGTAATATATTCTATTACATAACAATGATTTCCTTAGAATTGAAATGTCCTGAATGAAGACTTTGAAAGTAAAATGTCTGATCCGTCCTTGAAAGATGCTTTTAAAAAGGTTACTATGCAAGAGACACCGCAGTTCTTATTGGACGTGGGATTTTTTTCCATGGAAATGCGGATTACTAGTTTCTGAAATTACATACTACATGGGTTGCACATGTTACGTGCATGGGAAACGTCATTATAGAAAGATCTTTCCCAATGTTGTACGATACCTCGGTGTGGTTGATTTGGTAAGGTTGAAGGTGTCCGATAAATATTGCTATTTTGTGAAATGTTTTGCGCTGACAAGTATTTTCTCGGTATTATAAGTTTCGATATCAACAAGAGATGTTTTACAATGTATTTTTGTGTAAGGGGTCCCTAAAAATCGCCGAATATGAATTCGAAAATATTATCAAAAAGTTTGTTCTTTACTCTCAGGTTTGAATTAGTTAAAGTGGTGTTTATTGAGTCTTAATGTCGCTTTCATAGAAACTCCTAAAATTTCGAAATTTGTAGTGTAATGTGTTTTCGATTTTTATCTTCTTTCAAAAGAAATTCATTTAAATAACGGTATTTTCGCAAACAGTGGGGGAGGGGGGAATGTGGCATCTTTTAAATTTTGCAGAAAAAAATATGTCAATTCAAGTAAATGTTTTGCTTAAATGTTGTGAATGGATGTATTGCTGCACACTCACTAATTAAGTTTAAGAAAAAATTGCATTCATACTTCTGAATTTTCAAAAAATACAAATTGATAAAAAATTTCAAATTCTTGAGAATAAAATTTTTTCTTGGGCAAAAATTTTCTAAAGAATATTTTTTATCTCGAACAAATTGGAATCAAAAAACCCAAAATTAATTTTTAAATTCTGCCTGGTATTTTTTTTATCAAGGGGAAAAATATTTTCACCGTTTTTTTCTTTTTTTCGACAGGATAATAGTACCCATATCAATATTGTAATTTTTGGTTTTTTTTTTCGAAAAAAAGTATGTTTCCCCTCTCCAGAATATGGGCGATGCCTTGTGCCCCAAATCTGGTTTTTCCCACGGCGGACAACCATCGATGGACATGCCCAAAATCCTGGCGTCGGGGGTATCCGCTCTTATCTTTGGGTTTTTGCCCAAGTTTCAGCCCGTCCCCCCACTCCCCTCAAAGATTTTCCTCCTAGAATCTAAAAGGGCGGAGCAATTTCTAAAGGTCAGTGACGCTGCCCCCTTTAACTGGGGGGGGGGTAACAGGAGAGGGGGGGTGAGAGGAAGAAAGGGGGGTAACGGGAAGGGCCAGAAACGAAACGGATTGGTGCGCGCGGGCGCGGGATCCTCCGCCAATTGCACTGGACGTTGGCCCTGAACCCCGTGGACGCTGACAAACCCAAAGGGCAGCGGGTCACGGGAAGGGGGGACATTTTTATCGGGTTCTTTAAAGAAAATGAAGTTTTTATGGTATCTAATTTGTGAGAAATTTGGCAGATTAAATTAATAGTATTAAAAAGTTTTTTTTTTACAAACTATTTTAAATGCTAATGGTTCTAGAGCAAAACACTAACTTTAATAAAAATTTTTCCCGGGAAACCTTATAATGAAATTTCCAAAATTATAAAATTTCCTATAAAACAAATTAAATTCATGTTACGTTTTTAAAAAACTTGTTTTTTGTTTTTAATTCCCCTTTTATTGGGGAAATCCCAAAAACCACTTTTTATTCCCATTATGAAATGTAATCGCCCATTTTTTAGAGCAGGTGACAAACAGTGTTTCTTTAAATAAATTTAAAAAATCACTCCCCGGGTGTCCCAAGTGATTATCTTTTAAAAATTTTTTTAAAATTTTTTGGACTATTTGTAAAATTGATGAAATTTTTATAGTGATAATCAGTAAAAAGGGAACTAGGAACCTTTCTTGAAATTTTCGAAAATAAAATTGTCTTTTCTTCATATTTTTTCAAAAGTTGCTATTTTCTGTTACACTGCTGAAGATTATATCTACCCCTTTCCCCAAGTGATTTTTTTTTATTTATTTATTTTTTTAAAAAGGAAATTATACAGGAAACAGTAAAAAATCGATATGGCCTGAATGGGCCCAAACATAATTAATTATTTTAAACATATCATTACATATATTAATAAAATTGTAAAATTGATATCTTTAATAAAAAACTAATAATATAAACAAAATTTTTAATTTTTTTAAATTTTGGGAAATCTACCCAAAGTTAAATTTTTTCTTAAATATTTTGAAAAAACCCCCGTAAAAAAAATAAATTTGAAAACCAAAATTTTACGAATCAATTAATTTTCTTAAAAGAGCTGTTAAAAAAAGAAAAAAAACTTTTTGAAAAAACTTTAAAAAATTATTATTTAGTTAAAAATTTCAATTCCGGACAATTTTCCAATTAAAATTTTGGCGGAACACAGTTTTTCCCAAAATCATTATCTTTCCAATTTATGTTGGGTTTTGTATGACCCCAAAAACGTTTCGGGAGTGTTTAGTTCGATTCAAAAAAGCTCCCCGCAATTCAAACACCCAAAAATTTGGGCCGGTTATGATATTGAAGTAAAACGGTTTTTTTACGGAAAACACCGTCCTTTTTTTGTAATGATTAATTGTGAAAAAATTTTAGCCATTGAAGATATCCCCATGAAAAAAATTTTTTCAAAAAGACCCAAAAACCAAAATGCATATCGAACCTGAAAATACATTTGGTTTTAGATCCCGGAAAAACACAAGAAGATTTGGATCAAAGTTCTCTCGAAAATAAACTACAGTCTTTATTTTTTTCACGAAATGAAACTTTACCTTTTTTAAATTAATAAAAAAAAGAACTGTGTTTGTGTCAAATATCTTTCAATTACATAGTTCAATATTTTTTAAAAATTTTCTGAAAATTAGTAAAAAAAGTCAGTTAAAATATTTTTTTTTACAAGTTTAAAAAAGTAAAAAAAAAAAAATTTTTTAATTTTAAAATGAAATAAATGAAAAAAGACAGTGTTACATAAAAACCCAAAATTATTTAAAAAAGGCATTTTAAATCACCCCCTTCACGCGTATTAGATTTATAAACCCAAATAGCAAAGGGTTTAAAAGGAGTTTGCAGGCCCAGTACCAACATCCCTCTATAATCGAAAAATATTTTTTCCCTCTTTCATTATGTAGTCCCGGGGCATGCTTTACAGTGGGGTCTTTCTTCATTTCTGGGGATGGGGTGGGTAACTCCCGAGATGTCCTTCCCAAAGTGGCAGTGCCCGATCCAAAGGGTGAATAACAATTCTTGCCTCGGGCTTAGAGACGGGTTGCCCCGAAAAAGGGTCTTATGACCCTTTTGTGAGTTTAAAAAGAGTTCTGCCACTCTGCCCTAAAAATGCAACTTTGGATAAAATTTTGGGTATTAAAGTAGATATTACCAAAAAAGATTTTTCCTGGTTTCCCTCGGGAAACCACTACCTAGTCAGAGGTTTCAACCCACTTTCCCCACTTTTAAGGAACAGGAAAAACGTAATTCAAATGATGGAGAATTAAGCGATATTTTCCCGGTTTTGATGTTGGATATATGATGTAAAAGGTTTTTACTAGGAAAGGGGAAAATGGAGACAAGGCCTATTTCCCCTGGGTTCAAAGGGCCCCCCGGGGTTCCGCCTCGGACATAGATGTGTGTTCGTGATGTCCTTACATGTTCCCCTAAAAAAACCCCCAAACAAAAAAGGTCGTGGTCGTTATATGACCTAGTATTTAAAAAAGAGACTTTAAAAAATATATAAAAAAAACAAAATTTCCCAATTGTCAAAAAGTTTCACATTTTTGAAATCAGGTTTCAATAATCGTTGCCTAATAAAACCTGGGACTTTATTTCCTGGGAAAATATTTTAAAAGGGAAGTTTATTTAATAAAAAATAATTTTACCATATATGGTAAACTAATTCATTATTTTTAAAACCCAATATTCATCTCCCCGGGTTTCCTCAATATTGCAATGATATTCATTTGAATACATATTTTATTCACCTTTCTCTTTTTTCTTTGGGAAAAAATAAACATATTTATTAAACTAAAATTACCACTAAATTTTAATAATGTTCTTTCATTCAATATTTCCATAGTTTTTAAGCTGAAAAACATGGGAAAAAAATTGGACAAATTTGAGTTAAACTTCATTAAATATTTTCTATTTTTTAATTCTCAAGGGGAACCCTACAAAAAAAATGATATCAAGAAAAAACGGGGTTTTTGGGGTTTTGAAGGAAAATTCGGATTTTGAAATCCAAAACCCCAAAAAATTTTTCCAAAAAGACTCTGCAGACATTTATTTATTTTTAGACTCTTTGGGGGGGAAAAAGGACCTGTGTACGTGGTCCCCAAAAAAATTTAAAAACTTTATGATTTCCCTAAATCAATGTATTTTTTTTCAAAATTGATATTTATACTGAAGTTCTTTTGGGTTCAACCCAATGATTTTCCCAATATTTCTGGGGGGTATTTCATTATATTTTCCAAATTTATATATATATTTCCATGTATTTTGTTATATTATACATTATATTTCTTATTGCATTTTTAAAATTTCTAAAAAAGAACTTTTTCTTTTTACTTCCTCTTCATTCAGATACACTATCCCTTATTAAAAATTACTGTAAAAATGTCACCTTTTTAATTTATAGGATTTTCAACATTACAATTACTAATCTGTTTCAAATTTCTCATAAAACTCTTTACTCTTCTTCTAAATTTAACTAATTCTAAATAAGTTATAAAATTGTATAAATGTTTTAAATTTTGGAAAATTGCTTTGATGAAAGCATAAAAATTTTTCCAAAAAACCCCATAATCTAAATTTTCTCATATATTTTACTTTCTTCTTGAGGTGAAAGTTACGTAATGCTACGCAAAAAAACGGCAATTGTCTGAAAAAAAACCCAAAATTACACAGGCCCTTGTGACGAAAAATGGATAAACCCCGCAAAATTTAAAAAAAAAAAATCCCCCAAATCGGGGGTTGTAGAGAATCCATGTTTTGTGGGTGGTTGATGGCGAAAAATCGATGACGGAAAAAAATGTCTGTCCGTCCGCCCCTGAAAAACCCTCCCAGCTAAACCGTTCCCGTTTTTCCCAAAAAATTAAATCTCCCAAACGATCTGGCTGATGTCAAGCCCCTTGAATTTGAAACCGATATTAAATTGGGGGGGTTGCCCCAAAAACCCCTGGGACTTTTTTCAAATGTTCAAACAAAGGGCCAAAATTTTTTTATTTTTATGGTTGGAAAATTGGAAGTGCTTTTAAAGAGAATATTGGGGTCTCATTTCTTTTAAAACTGTTTTTTCAAAGTTTTCCCTAATTAAAATATTAAATTTGAGTTTTTTTTCCTTTGATGAAATTTTTTCCTTTAAAAGAAAAGATTTTAAATAAGATCATGTAAAATTTTTCAAATTTTTTAGTATTTTCAATAATTTTCCCGAAAAATACGGTGAAAAGTAGTGTTTTAGCATCACTAATTCTTTAAAACTGTCCTATTTTAACATTAGACTTTTTCTCGAATAATTGCAAGCCCCTTTTCCCATTTTTATTATGACAATGGGTCCCAAAAGGTACCCTTGGGGAAAAGTAAAAAAATTGTACTTTCTTTCTATAGAAAAGTTCCATTCTTTAAAAATATAATTATTTTTATATTAATATTTTAATTTTCCCTATATTATACATTTTTATATTATATTATTATCACAGTATATTTAAATTTAAAAAGGATTGACTTGGTTTAAACAAAAAGGTTGAAGATTGATATGAAAAAAAAAATATATTAAACGATTATGTTCTATTTAGCATAGGTTTATTATTTTAACTACCTAAGTCCCTGGAAACAAAAACCCTTTGGGAAGGGTTTAAACGCCCTTGGTGCTGTCAGCGTTTGGTGAGTTCGAATCAAAAAGGTGATATTTTTCTTTGTTATGGTGTGTTTTCCAGAAATTATGCCCAATTTTTTGAATTTTTTAAATTTTTTAAAAAAGACTTGGGGCCGAAAGGGGGGCCGGTTTGTCGTCCATCATTTTGACAAGAACCCCTCCGTTCTGTTCTATCTGACCAGGCGCTGGTCGCCCTTTTTTTTGAAACTCTATATTTTTGAAAATTAAAAAAAGTTAACTTTTAAAAACTAAAAATTAAAAATAAAAGATCTTACTGGTTGAAAACTTTTTCCCCAATTTCCCTTAATAGTATTTTGCGGACAGTGACATTAGAAAGAAATATGTGCTGTTTTTATTCCCTTTTATTTCGTTGTTTACTTTATAAACATTAAAATTTTCCCTTTAAAAACAATCAATCAACTATTTGAATAATTAAAATATTTTTGCTTATATTTTCAAGTTTATTCAATTTTTCATGAATAACAAAATCAAATTTTAAATTCTCTTAGTTGTTTAATTGGTTTTAAAAACCCACAAAATTACCCTTAATCTGCGGTTTTTATTTCAGACTGGTTTTTTCAAAGAGTTACATTTCCCGGTTTATCTAATGTGGAATCACCTTGAAGATATGGGGGGGCAAGATCATTTCCCAAGGATAAAAGCTACTTATTGACCCTACAAAAAGACTTTAAAAAATCAGAATATTTCTAACTGAACCCAAAAAGAATAGTACCCAAGTGATTTCCCACAATCTTATGGAATGTGAGTTTGCTGTAACCAAATTGTTGTACACCCATAAAAACAATAAATTTCAAGATAGAATTTTCTAAAACCCCCCCTCATCGGTGCGGAAAATTCCTTTTAATAGCTCCGTGGATTAAACCTGAAGTAGATGGGAATGGACCCCAGAAAAAACCCCCTGCCGAATATGTTTTTTTTTACCTGATGCCTAAAACAATTAATCACTATCACCCGGAAAAATTCCCAAAATTCTTGAAAAAGGAGGAACAAATTTTGATTTTAAAAGTAATTTTGATTATATTAAGATTTTGTGCTGGTATCTTGTATTAAACAATGTGACAAAGAAATTTGGAAGAGATGGCTAAAATATTAACAGTGTCTCAATTCCAATATCATTACCCTTATTTTTATGTAATCGTTAGAAATAATATGAAAAAGTCTGTAAAGTTTAAAATCACAAATAATTTACATATTTAACAGTTCTAGAATAATCAGAATCTTTAAAAAGTCTGGGTTTTTATTAAAAAATTTTTTGCAAAAAAAGGTAATTTCTTCGTTCTTTTATTAATTGAAAAGGAATTTTCTTTTACACTTTAATAAATTTCCCTTAAAGACTTTTACAAAACTCATTAAAATTACCTTTTTTGTTTTTGTCCTTTGTGATAAATGCTAACAGAACGCACCCCTTTAAATTTTTGTAAAAATTTGGGTAATTTTATTTCTTTTATGGTCTTCTTAAAATTTTTAATGTAAATTTTTGGTGGTTGGAGCCACTTTTCCCAAAATGTATAAACCCCAAAACATAATAAAGTACATTTGACATTAGTCATGTAAAAGAAATCAATATTTTTATTATTATCTCCTTTTTTAAATAAACAATTTTTTTTGATACGGCTTATCTTTAGTGGGGTAAGACTGGGGACTAAGTGGGGGCATTAAATATCCCAATTTTCACAAAAAAAAAGGAAATTTTTAAATTATTTAGTTATACCCAATGATAATCGCCCATCTTGTGTGGGTGATCAATGCAAAATCACTCTCTTTTAAAGTCTCAAAAAGGAAAAAAAAAGGGGGTGCGAATTTCGGATCTCAAAATTCTTGGATGTCGTTCTTTTAAATCTAAATATTAAATTTATTATAAAATTCATAAATATGAAAAGGAGTTCGATAAATAAATATATTATCATGTTTTTTAAAAACATCAGTTGCACTAATATTGCATTTCCTAAAATTGTACTCCCGAGAACAAAATATGTTTAGAGAATAGGGTTTTATTACTCTTAAATGTTATCTCAAAAAATGGAAATTACAGAAAAAAATTTTTTGTATTCGTAGATACTTTAAAAACCAGATTACTGAAAAAAATAACTCTCTGTTCTAAATCTTTTGGGCACCGGTTTTTAAATCGGGTATTGGATCAGTTCTGCGCGATGCCTTTTTTCTTCTTTTCCCGGTTCTGTTTTACCTAATCAAAATTTAAAAAGATAAATGTTTGCGGAAAAAATATGTATTTTTTATTCTTATAAGATTTTTGCTGTTTTATACTTAAATGAAAATTTGGTTTGATCCCTTTATTACAAATATTTATACAAACGTGCATTTTTTATAATTAGTTAAAAAAATTTAATCTAACCCCCTTTGGGAAAATTAAAGATGGTGAACGTTTTGACATACTTTTTGCATTCATTTCCCAAAAAAGTTTTCACAACTCTTTTCATTTTTAGGGGAAATGAAATAGGGGGGAAATTTTTATCCCGTTCGTTAGTGATATCCTTTTGTGACCTGATAACCGTATTAATTGAGTACTAAAGATGAATTTCCCCTTCGGGGGGAATCAAACCCGCTCTTCGATTTGCCCCAAATTGCCCCCTGAGCACTGAGTTTCCAAAAAATCGTTTTACAGTTGGGGTTTTGGGCTCGTGTTTTCCCCGCATTTGTTTTTTCCCCGCTGTCATCATTTCGTAAGTAAATTTGAGGGGGTTTGGCCCTTTTAAAAATTGATATTAAGTTGTATTTTACAAAACCTCGTCCCCAATTGTGACAAATTACTCTTTTTTTCTTGATTAGATAAATCATTCATTTTTTTGCAATATGAATCTTTTATAAAAAAAAAATCACCTTGAAATGACAATAAAGTAAGAAAATTCTCAGTACTTTTTTTGTATCCCCATTTTTTTGGAATCCAAAATACGTTTAGATGGATTTTAAATTATGAAAATTCGTTATCTCAGCACAAAAAAAACTTGTACTTCTCGTTTTATTTTCTCATATCGCACAATTCCGTAGTAAAAGGTAAAATTCGTTTGACGATATACGTAGTATATTCGTGTTATACGTATTATAGAAAAGTTATGAATAAAAACCGGAAAATCGATTTCGGGGATTAAACGGTAATCCCTTTTTGGAGTAAAAAGTGGTTTTATCAAACGCCCTCCACCCGTCTTTTTGATTCCCTACAGCGCCTAAACCCCCGTACGATCCTTTCCAAATTGAAGAAACCCGTTTTCGGGCTGTAGTTAAATTTGGGGTTTGAAAAATCTTTAAAATTTTGGGGGTTTTTAATAGGCCTTTCGGACATTTTTAAAAATTTTTTCAAAAAAAGGTCCAATTTTCTGGTAAGAATGGTTAAAAAACACTTAGAAGGATGACATAGTTCCAATTTTTTATGGGTTTAAATCTGAATTTTCAAAAATTTAAAATTTGAACATTTTGGGGGGTCTTCCTCAACTAAAATTGAAAACAGTTTTCTTTCAAATAAATTTTTTGTCCATAATTCGTTCTTGCATAACAATCATGAGGCTTTCTTGAAATGGGAAATTTTTGTGCAAAAATGCAAACAATATTTTCAATTTTAAAAAATGGTTTTTAAACCCAAAAACCAAAGAAACCCCTTTTTTTTTTCTTTATTAAAACGTTTCAAAACCGATTTTTAAAACATTCTTTTTTTTTCTTTCTTGCAAGCCCAAAATCCCCGTCTTCCCGCTAGCAAAACCCCAAAATCCTCTCCCAAAACCTTCTAATATGAAAACATTGTATAAGTGACTGCGGGGGGGACGTCATGTAGTTCAGGTGCTTGTTTGAAAAACTGGAAGACTCGAGTTTACGTCTGGCCTTTTTCATGCAACTTTTTATTTTGACAATGTGGAATTTTTAAATTTAAAACTTTTCCTTTTCAATAATTTTAAATTTTGCATTTACGATTGTCGTTTGAGAGTTTTTAAAACGAATGAATTGGTAATAGTGTAACATTTGTTATATATTAAGAAAACATTACCAATAAATTTTTAGAAAATAAAGGTTTTTTTTTAAAAAATGTGGTAGATGAACAAAAGATAATAACTGCTTGTTGTGATTTTTTTTGGGGTAATAAAAGTTTCTTAGATTCTAGTAATTTCTTGCAGCAAATGAAATTTTGAATGTGGGCCGTGTCGAAACGTCTGCTAGCCCAACGTTATCGTCTAATAATTTACCTTGGGGAGAGGCGATGGGGTTAAGCGTCAGGCTAGAACCAAGCGCCTGCAAAAAACCCTAGTACTGAACTGAAACATTCTTAAAAATAAATTCTTTTTATAATTGGGGTAGATTTCTTTTCTTTTTTATTGTCTCCCAGAGGTAATTTATTTTATTTTTAAATTCAAGTGCGGAAAAACAATGAGTTTGAAGACAAAAATTTGTAAGATTCTTAATTTGGGGAAGTTCCCGGGAAAAAAAAATTTCGACTGTGTTGGTAAAATCAGGGGAGGTGCGTGGCTTCACAATAAAGGGAACCCTGTTCCAAAACCCGTACGATATCAAGGTTTTTTTGACGAGCAATGAAATAAATTCCTAAACGATGTCGAGAATTCTAAACATTCCTTTTTTTTGCAAAAAGATACCATTACAAAAATGCGGAAAGAATTTGATGTTTTTTGATTACTGGTCGTTTGGGTCATTCCCCTCTCCCTATTTTCCTGTTCTTTGGCCGTTTTTGGGTTTTTTCATTGGTACTTTGTTTCCCTTAAACCCAATACGAGTATTACGTCCTTTGTAATTAACTTTTTTTATTTGTGTCTCACTTTTGTCAAGTTTTTTTAGCTGAAATTTTTTTTTTTTGCTTTTAAAAAATTGAAATGTTTCACTTCCCCTACCAAAATATGAAGAACTAAAGTTTCTCAAATGGGACAGACTTTCTCTGCAAATGTTTATAATTTCCCAAAAATTTTACTGGTTTTTAAAGGTTTTGCCAGCTCCCTAAGGTTCTTGCCGTTCTCTTTAAATGACATCTATCCCCCAAAAAAAATACATTTTTTTACATTTTTTTCAACTTTTTTGGTTCAAAAAAACTCTTTTTCCGGGGAAACTATTGAGTTTTGAAAAACTTCCTCTAAAGTCATTTAAAACTTCTACTCTAAAATTAAATAATCTATACAAAACTATTCAAATCTCATATTAACAGCGTGGGGGATTTCAAAAATTTTATTTTGTAATTTTTAAAAAAAAATAGAATAGAGCAATATTTGTTTATTTATCGGATATGCTGCATTGGCATTACCCCAACCAAATTAAAGAAAAAAATTTTGGGGCCGTTTTTGGGAAAAACTTGTTTTTTAAATTTTAAAATTGCAAATGTACGCCTTATTGTGCAAAAACAACTAAAACTTTAAAAAAGTTACCCTTATTAAAAAATCTAATTATAAGCAACACATTTCATTTTTTAAACAAAATCTCATCTTTTAAATTTTTAGTTTTAGTAAGACCCGGGAAAATATTCAAATTTTGTGATTTTCAAAATTCAGGTTAACCCTGAAAATTTGGGCATATTCTACCCTTTTTAAACGTATTTTACTATGAATAAAAGTCCTTTAAAAAAATTTACAGAAACAATTTGGGGCCGTTTTTTAAAAAAATTTTAAAAAATTCCGGGAAACTAAAAAAGTCCCCAAAAAATTTAAAGAATTTTTTCAAAATCCCTAGCCCGCTCGGGAAAAACGACAGGGTTTTTTTCAATTTGGAAAAAATCGTATGCATGGTTTAGGCGCTGAATTGTATCAGACGGACAGGGACGTTTTGCTTCAATTGGTTTTTTGGGATCACGGATCCACAAAAATGGAATTTGGCTTTTCACCCGCGTGTTGGAAAGGGCTTTTTTTCCCTTTAAATTTTGAATTTTTTTATTCAGTTTTCGTCCCAGGCGCGGCCCAAAGATTTTTTGCAGAAAAAGCGCAGTTTTCGCGCAGCATTATATAACATTCTCTATACTACGTATATTACTCTGTTTTCGTAAGTATTTTGAATGTAATATGAAAATGTTTTTAACATGCGTCCCCGCAGATAAATTTTTAAGGAATAAATTAGTGATAAAATTGAAAAAAAAAATTTTGGTTTTTTTAAAAACCCCAAAATTTTTATAACAAATATTCGATTATTAGTTGAAATAAATATGTTTATCATGCCCCTTTCTAACATTCTGAAAAGGGTACATTTTTTGAATGATTTGATTAATAAACCAAATCCATTATTTATTCTTCTCAATCATTCATTCAAAAGTATTCAAACTATTTTTCTAAACCATCCCCAACCCGGTCCAAAAAAAAAGACTCAGGGTCACGTGCCCTCTCTTCATCCCAAAAAAATTCATTTCCTCCCCAAATGAACTAATTTTTAAACTAGTAATGAAGATGAAGATGAAGATCTTTTATTTTATAAATTTTTTCATCCCGAAACAGTTCTTTACCCCTTAACTTGACGTTGAAATCCTTTTTCATTATTTGGGGACACCCCAAAAAGTCTTTAAGACTGGTAAAAAAAATGTTGAAAAAGGGTTTTATTGGTATAATCCAAAATTTAAATAAAAAAAGTTGGTGGATATCGTTTTTAAAACTTCGAAACGGGTGCAAAACCTTTTAATTCCTTTTTTCCCCTTTTTGGAATCCGGGGTTTACTTGAAAAAAAAGGAAAAATAATATTTTTTTTCTGTAAAATTTTTAAACGAAATTAATAAAAACATAAAAATGGAACTCAAAAAAAATAAAATTAAAATCAAAACATGGGTTTGGGAAATCTCATTTTGATCTAGAACAAAATTATTTTCCCTGGAAAGGGAAATTTTAAAAATATCAATTTATTATTAAACAGGGGACCCAATAATAATTTACTTTATTAAAAAAAAAGCTAGGGAAGGCCAATTTTAGTAGACCATAATTTTTAAAAAACATTTTGAAAAAACTAGAGACAATATAACAAGACAATGGTGGAAGCTTTTTGTACGTATGAATCAAATTAGAATTAAAAAAGATGCAATAAACTCTCGGGAAAAAGCTATGAAAATGAATTTTGGAGACATGTTGTCATTTTACTGTTTGATAGAATACTAAAGAAGAGATTAGACAGATAATAATGATTGGGGACAAATGGTCAAAAGAGTCCCAAAAACTCCCTGGGATGCTTAGAATCATGTGACAGAATATCAAAAATTTTCTTTAGTGAAACCTTTCGAAAAAAGGGAAAAAAGGGAAAAAAAGGGGGAAAACTTGTAAAATACGTCATGGATTTTTACAATGGGCCGGGGAAAAGAGGAAAATGCCGACGGGAAAAAAAAACGATGGTGTGGTTTCGAAAAACAGTCATTAGAACTTAAATACTCAGCAGAATTAATAAAAATTACCTTTTTAAACCCCCAATGGAAGATACCCGGGTGAAAAGCCTTGTTTTTTTTTGTGCTTTTTTAAGGGATGCAGGGCAAGATTTTTAAGATCTTGCCGGAATAAAACCAAAACCAAAATTACGTTCTTATTTGAAAATTAAATGAAAACAAAGAAAAAATTTTATTATTTTCAAGGAAATCCCTTTGGTTAAAAAAAACAGATATTACTCTTTTGGTATTTTATGATATTTGTAAACGTTGTCCATTTTTCGGGATGATCGGGTTTTTTAATGGAAAACTATTCTTCCAATTGACAGGTCGAAAAATAAAAATTGTATTTAGGTAAAAAAAAAATTGAAATTTTGTTTTCGAAAAATTGGCAGGACTAAATGAAAAAAAAACTAGCCCAAAAAGAAATTCATTTCTTGTATGTTGCCCTTTAATAATGTCAATTCCACAATTTAAAAACTATTTTCGATCCCCAATAACAATTTTGGGGCTCTTTAACCTGGGAAAACTTTCCTTTGCGGGGATAACATAATTCACCGGAAAATGTTCGGGAATTTATCGACGAATGACAGAAAATGTAATTACAATAGCCAGTAGGACCCGATGCAGTTTAAAGGCAGATTTTTTTTAAAATCCCGACATTTTTCATCATTTCTCTCTCATGGTATGCAACATGTATTTCTCAAATTAATGTTGAAATATTAAATATCACTTTGGGAAACCTAAAACTTAAATAAAAGGAACCAAAAGGTGACCCCGGTTTTTTTACGAACCCCGCGCGAATTTTTCCTTCTTCCCCACCTTGCATTAAAGTATTGCCGAATGTGCGACCAAATGCCAATAATTATAAGTTTGGGTTATTTCGTTTTATTTAAATTTTCTTTGTAAAATCGTCTCTGCGTGAAATATACTATATTTGAAAAAATATCAATCAATGGGCAGTACATTTTAAAACGTTACATTTAATATATAGTAAAGCGTTTCAACAATAATAAATATTGTAGTTTAGTTTTAAAAATTTAAACCCTTTAAATTTATATTATAGTATTTAATTAAAAACTTTATAAATATTGATAACAAAAGAAATTTTTCCCCAAAAAAAAAAATTAATTCTTATTTTGTTTTTCAATATTTATTAAAATTCATTAAAAAATTTTGAATATGATGCAATATTACTGAAGATGCGTTGTGAACACAAAATCCCAAAAAATTGGCAATTTTTATGAAAAGTAAAAAAGTATGAAAATAAAAAAATTTTTTTTGCAACAATATTTTACAGAAGAGGATCCTTTTTTTTTTCTAACGATTATCGTAAAGTTTCCAAAAATTTAAAAATTTTAAAATTTTAAAAATTTCAATTTTGAAATAATTTATGACAGGAGTATCAGGGTTCTTAATGGATTAGCAAAAACAGTGTTTGCATGGGGCTGTTTTCTGAAAAGTGGGTGTAACATTCCGATGACTGTAAAAAACTTTGTTGTTTCGTCTCTCGAAAATAAAAATATTATTTAAAAAATATACTTGCTATAATAATATAAATATATTAATTTCATTGCGGGTTTGGGAAAACATACATAAATTACATGTAAGTAATATATTGATATGAGGGGTGTGTGTGTATGTGTGTGTGTGTGTATGTGTGTGTGTGTGTGTGTGTGTGTGTGTGTGTGTGTGTGTGTGTGTGTTTTTCCCCAATGTTTTACCCAATAGACCCAAAACTGGTGTTTCTACCTTTGCAAACATTAAGATATTAAAATGTTTTATAAAAGTCATATGTCGTTTTGATTCTCAAAAAACCCTCAAAAACCCAAATTTTCACATATAATTTTTTAAAATTTGCGGGAAAGAACTTCCCGTAAAAAGCAATTACCTAACTTAGATTGAAGAGGTAATTGTTTTGATCCCCCAAAAAAAAAGATCAAAAAACATTCTTTTCTTACAGCTACTTCCCAAACTTTAAAGTCTGCAGAAAAAACTTTCATTGTTTACTAAATGAACTTTAAATCTTTTAAATTTTTTAGTATTTTTATATCAAAACTATTTTTTTACAATATTAATGTTCCGACCATATAGTAAATTTTTAAATTTGGGGCATCTGAGAAAATTTATGATGAAATTTTTTACAACTAAAACTGCTATCTCGGAGACTTTTTTGGGAAAAGACTCTAAAAAGTATTTCTTTAAATTATTAATTTTTCTAATAAAATAACCAGGTTTGACAATGCATACAATGCAAATTATTTGCATTTTTTATTAAATAATTTCAATAATAAACGGAAAAGTAGACATGGGCTTAATAGTCGTTTCCGGGGTTATTTTTTCAAAAACCCCTTTTTTAACAGTTTTAAAATATGTTTTTCTGGGGGGTTTCATGCCTTTTTTATGTAATTAAATGTATATACAAAAAATTTTTAAACTGTTGGTTTTTTAATTTTATATTCAAATTTTACTATGTTAAAATCCCATCACCGCCATTTTTTTAATGTTCAAAATGAATAGTCCCCTCCCTGGGAAAAGAAGCTAAACATTGGTCAAATCATTTCCCCGAACAGGGCAGGGTCAGGGAAAATTGGTAAAAATTCGGCTCAGGACATCGCCCATTTTTGTCAAGCAAGGGGAAAATTTCTGTACCCCAGGTCTCAAGTATTACTATTCACTACCCAACTGGGAAAAAAAACATTGGGGAAACCTGAAAATGAAAGTTTTAATGATATTTTATTAAAAGGGAAATTTATTTTTGTGAAATTTAGCTAATATTATTTTAACTTATTTTAAAAAAAAAAATTTACTTAAAGAATTTTTTTTAATATTTTTGGAAATTTTTGGGAATAGGTATTAAAAATATTTAATTAATTTTATATTTTTAAAAAGTTCAATTGGGGGGATGAGCAACATCAAACAAATTCAGCAACGTAATCATCAGAGTTATTATCATTTTCCCAAAATTTTGGGAACCCCTTTTTCCCTTTTTTTTAAAAATGGCTTTATGAAAAACTTTTTATTCCAATTTTTGGGATGAAAAACTGATTCTTTTAATTATTTAAAAATTCAAAAAATAAAATTTTTCCCTTTTTATGAACAACCCGCTTTTGTCATTAAAAAAAAAAGTTCCGAAACCAACAATTTTCTTGCCCCGGGGGGACTGGGGATTTGTGTACATCAACTTTACCCGCAATTTACTATTCGGTGGATAAACTTAAATCTTGGTATAGTGATATGTGTTTTTTCCCAGGAATGCCTAATATCAGGCGACTGGAAAAAGAAGGGAAAGATCTGAAAAAACAATAATTTAGGGACTATGGGAAACCCGTACCAGAAGAAACGCCACACACTTTAAAAAAACAACAAAACTGCAAAAGTAGAATCCCTAAAAAACCTTACAGTAAACAACTAAATCTGGGGACTTCATTTTTTGGGTTGACTTTATGTCTTTAGTTACAAGACAAAAAAATGGGGAAAAAGTGGTTTTTAACCCGACTCCGTATGGACATTTTAAACTCAAATCACAGCTACCCAATTAAAAAAGGGTACTCCTGATCCTTGCCCAAATTTTCGGGCTCCCAGTTTCCCGAAGCTATTATAGTTGTTGCCACGTGATGGCGACTGTGAGAACAAACCTTAACATCAATGATAATCTCTACTGTATATTCAATTCTTATCCCGGTCAAAAGAAAATTATAGAACTTCTCACCAAATTTAATATGCTAAATAGTATTTAGCTAATGACTATACATTGTATGCCTTATGCATAACATCTAGATTTAGAATTTGTGTATGTGTATCCCATGAAAACGTGTAACTAGTATGTGAATTTGTAAATACTGTATTTTTGTAACTGTGGTCGCCAATGACCTAGCTGTTTATAAGGCGACCTTAAATAAATAATTAAAAAAAGAAATTCATGCATGCAGTCCTAGCCACTTAATCTGTAAGAGCTAAATCCGTACTAAAATTATCTAAACAACAAAAATGTATTTTCGAGTCCGGGGCTCAAGAACGAAGAACAGCTAAAGCACATGGATAAATGGAATACGTGGGGTGAATGAGAAGTATAAATTCTTTAACAGAATTTACGCGAAGGAGTTCAGCTAAGCTAATTATCTTTATTTTGGAGTAATATGCAAGAAATTATGTAAATCATTTGGACTTTTGCAACGTGAGGAGTCAGAATGTTATATGATTATCGCGGAGGGAGAAGTTCAGTCTCGATATGGACTTGGAAATGCGTGAGCAAACCCAATGAACCTGAAAATAAATTAGCGATTGTTTTGATATCTAAACTACCTTAAGACGTGTTAACTTTTGAATCATTTTTTTACTGAAGGTAAATACATAGGTAGTTTTTTCAACTTTACATATGCAATTTTTATTACTTACTAACTTATTCTAAACTTGCATACTGAACATTGGGGAGGTTGCCCACTACGGGTCCTCTAATCTGGTTCTATGTTTGCGAATTTTATTTGAAAGTCGTGGAAAGGGTTCTGAATTCTGGTTTTATGTGTCGGATTTGACTGAATTCGGTGAATGGTGAGATTTGATGTTATGATAGAGTGGAAAAGTATGTGATGTGATGATCTAATGATACAATGTTCAATTCCTTGTGGAGCTGATTATTTGAAATGAACCATGGGACATTAGTTATGGTTCTCAGGAATTGGTTTTTGATTACTTGGAGTTTGGGAATGTGTGTGTTGGCGGTGTTAATCCATATGAGCCGCGTAAGAATTTGTTTATTTTTATCGATTTTCACTGATGTAGTTTTGCTTTGGTTTATATTATCTTTGTTTCAATATTATCGCGCTAATTTAATTTTGAATCGACATACAGTCCTAGGTATTTAGTTGGTTTGTTGGGAGGGTACCATTCTACTGGGATGATGTTAATTGTTAGGGGTGGAGCGAGTACATGGTCTAAATGAGAATATTTTGTCTGCTGTTTTGGTGGAGTTTCGCTGAATTTTGTATTTCGCAGCCCAGCTATCATGTACGTGAAGGTATAATTGGGTTTTTGCTCATAAGTCTGCTAGTGAGTTGCCATAGATGTACAATGCTGTGTCGTCCGCGAATTGTGCTGTTTTTTTTTATTTGGGAATGTCTGTTACATACAGATTGAACAACGTTGGTGATAAGGGGGATCCTTGGGGTAATCCTGCTTTGCTACATCGTGGGTTAGAGAGGTGGCTGTTGACATTGACGGAGAAGGTTCTATTGCTCAACAATCTGTTAATGATTGTGTGTAGTTTTTTGAATCATGACGCATTGTAAAACGCACTCCACTGAAATAAAAAATTCTTGCGTTCGGTTATCGGGTCCAGGGAAAGGGGCGGGTTTCAGCGAAGGAGACCTACCTATCATGGTGAGCACGCCAACCGTTAGGCCCAGGCTGCGGCCCGCCAGCATCACCTCCTCCTCGCCGCTGTTCTTCTGTTTGGTGCCTGCCCAGATGCCCACGCCCAGCACCGCCACGTAGAACACCAGGATGCCCACCACGCCCTCCACGTACACGGCCATGGTGCCCTCGGTGCCCAAGGGCCTTTCCCTGCGAACACACGAAAGCACACCGATCAAACAAGCAGAAAGTCGACAACCCTCAAAACAGGTTGGTGTGACTAATCTGTCTATTCACCCTGAATATACAAGTGACATTTCAAATTACACAGAAAGTGAAGGTTATGTACAGATAGCGTCTTACCAGCCGCGTACCAATGAGGAAGGAGAAGGATCAGCGATGGATCCGTGCATAATTTTTACTTTCTCACCCTTACTTCCTAAGAAGAGGAAGTATTGTAATCGTGAGCCCGAAAAAGGCAAATTTTCAACAGAAAAACTCTTAATGCTGAGCCCTGGAAATGAAAAAGGAGATAAATCTTGTTCATATATAGAGTACGGCGGCAACGGCGAGGGAGGTCGACGCAGTGGCGATCTTCAGTGACGCGGTGACGGCGGCGAAGGACGGCGATTTTGCGACGGTGGGCGACGAAGCAGTGACGGCGGCGAAAGTTAATTTTTTCTGCAGGTTAATTGCAAGAATATTTACGATAAACCTATTTATTTCTGGAAGACAGTCGAATCTTAATGTATCTTAATGTAGATGTCGTGATAGGTACGGAATCATAACTCAATGCGGAAGTAAAATGCGGAAATGAATTTAAAATTTGGGAGTACTTCACAAGAAGCCCACCGGACATTTTCAAAATTTTCTCGAAAATGGCTAAATTTTTTTCTTTTGATTTCTTGTAAGATAAGAAAAACTTTACTCTTAACTCTAAATTTTCGAAAATTGCAAAACTTTGAATTTTTCCGGCGTCTTCCTACAACTACAAAATTAAAGACATGTATTTTTCCTTCGAATGGAATTTGTTGTGCATAAATAGTTCCTTCCTGTTGTGCATAAATAGTGACCTAATTAGGTCATGTAGATTTTGTAAATTTTAGTAGTTTTCGTGCAATAGTGCGTGCAATATTTGCAATTTTAAAAAATAACAAAAACAAGATTTTCTCAAAAACGACTCCAAATTTTTCGTAAGGTTAGTGCCAAACAAACATCATGCCGTGACATAAAACCATATTGCTGTATTCTTTCGTTTTTCAAAAATTTCAATTTTTGTTTTGACTAGTTTCTCACGTCTGTAAAACTTACATTAAAGGCAATTTCTTCACATTATTATATTTATGAGCAAATGTGCTTTAAATAATGTCAAATAATGTTTCTCAAAACTCAACAGTTTTCTGTAAAAATGAACACAAATTCCGCATTTTCAGAAACGCTAAAACGCCCCTTTTCTCAAAAATTACTCCAAATATTGTCTTTAAATTTTTCAAGTACATTGTACTAATTGCACTGTTTATTTTGACGTAAAGTTCATTTCGATGTATTCTTTTCTTTTTTCAAAAATTACACAAATGTAATTTTCTTGAAATACCTCTCACGCCGTTAATATGGGTATTTCCATCGATTTGTATGCATTATTGCATTTGTAAGTGGATGTGCTTTAAAGGACTTTAAATGAAGTTATTCGAAAACTCAATGAATTCCTGTAAAGAGGAGCTTAAATTTCAATTTTACAGTAATGCTTAATCGCCATTTTTTAGAAACGACTACAAATTTTTCAATGAAAACTTCTATTTAGGACGAATTATTACACTTCTTTAATATTCGTGAAGTAATGATCCAGTTTACTACTGGAAATCAAAAAGGTAGGAAATTGTCAAAAAAATGTACTTTGGATGACGATAGATGGCAAACTGGCCAGAGAATGGAGCACTACCTTAAAGCCAGACCACACCAAGGAAATCAGAAAAAATTGGTACGAGAAAGTCTGTACCATTCCGTAGCACCTTTAGTTTACTATCTCGTATACAATCGTATTTACGGGAACAATTTATGCACAAGCAGTAGTATAGAGTATAGAGAAAGTTATGCAATGTTGCAGAAAATCGATTTCGAGATTTCAACGGAAATACTCGTTTTCGGGTCCCCTGATACCGAACATTTTTTTTTCAAAACGTCCGTCCGTCTGTGGTGAACACTAGCGCCTAAACCGTTCAGCCAATTTTCTCGAAAACTCATTTGCCCAGATCGATTCAAGGAACTCTAGAATCTGTAAATTTGAAGTGATTATTTTAATTTTTGGGGGTTTAGAAAATCTCAAAAGTTCAATTTTTTTCGGCTTCTTTCTGCCTTTATTGAAAATTGACATTATTTCTTAACAAAAATGCTGTTCAAAGACCTTTCTTGAATTGTCGTGTACAATTTTTCGAAAATATGAGTAGTTTTCGTGTAGTTTTGCGTTAAATATGGGCAATTTTTAAACAATTTTTTTTTCTAAAAGGCTCCAAAGTTTTTCTTTAAATTTTCTCCTCGTAAACCAAAGAACGTCAAAAAAGGCACTAGTCCCATTTCCACAAAATCACAAAAACCGCAAATAAAGAAAATCTTCCCAATGTATATGCCTTTTCTAAACTCCAAAACTGAAACTATTTTAACACAAAACTTACTGAAAATGATTGTATCATATTGCTAAATTGTTTAGTATTACTTCTTAAATATATATTTTTTCTGGAATTATTTTGCAATATATTCTAAGATTCGGTGTTGACGCCACTTACCCCTCGAGTGTTCTCCGGTGGCATTTGTATGTGACTTAAGAAACCAAAAAAACATTTTATACAACTTGCAAAGGCGCTATTTTCAAAAATGTATGTACTTTGTACAGTGTTTGCACTTTGTTTTAGTGAAATCTAAATATTTTGACCCTAAAATGACACAAATGTGGTTTCTTCTTGGTGTTGGGTCTCTAGCCACAAAATTCTTCGTGCAACCACTGGGTTAATTTGCGGTCGTGAATGGCGTCGTGACGGTGAGACACGGCGACCAGTAACGAGCTGCTGTCCTCGCAGCGCGTACGAAAGCCTGCATGCGTTTACCGCTATCTTGCGAGTGACGTCGGGCTGGTATGTACAGAAGGTTGCACCAGCGCACCAGCTCTCGCATGCGAAAGCACTGCACGGAGCAGTCTGCACCCAATGAGGAAGGACAGAGAGGACTAATTACGCTCTGCATGCATTCGTTTTTTACCGGGAGAAGTTTCTGTGGCTTCGTATTTATCATTTTACCTACTGCAACTGCTATTGAATTGACCAGGTAGGAAGAACTAAAATCTCTTTCGTGAAAAAGAGTGATGAGTTCCCGTACCTTTTTTCTCACGAATGTGTGATTACGTACTCTGAAAAATAAAAGATAAATAAGATTTGATCACGGAGAGAAAATCCTATAAAATAATAATTTTATTACTTATTCAGTAAATTATTTTTTATAAAAATATTCCAAAAACATTTTTTTTATAATACCTTTCAATGTCCTACTTAATCCTCCGAATGACAACCGTAGTTTCAAATAAAATATACGCGGCAAAGGAATACCTCACCATGTTCAGGATACCTTCCACCACGAACCCTTAAGATTATCTGCAGAGAATGAGTTCCAATCGCTTCAGTTTTACCCGCGGAGCTGTCAACTCATTCCTACTACCCAAATTGTGACTGATAATTTTCTACCCCGAGAATTATGCATGTTTATTTCTTGTTTTGCAAGAGAGAGGAGAATAGGATGTTACGTCACCAAAACCAAATGTTTTCCCACGAATTTCTTGAACAAAAGTAAGCAGGATACATTTATAACTCATTTTACTTTCTTGTATTCGTACGTATGTATTTTATACGTATTATAAAGTTATGTAATACTCCGGCAAAAGCGGCGATTATTCGACACAAAAAAACGTATTGTGGGTTCTTGACCCCCAAAAGTGGATAAATCTTGCCCCAAAATGTAGTAAATGACTTGAGTAGTCAGAATTCACAATTTGTGGGTCGTTGATACCGAAAAATTGGTTCGCGGCAAAACGTCCGTCCGTCCGTGAACAATAGTGTCTAAAATAAATAGATTTTTTTCAAAAATTAATTTTCCCCAGTCGATCTGGCCCGGCACGAAGCTCAACGATGTAAAACATTCTTAAAGTTTTGGTGGTACTTTACATAAAGCCCTGGGACATTCAAAATTTTCGCAAAAATAGCTTCAATTTTTTTCTTTAATTTTCTTGCAAGAACAGAGTTAAATACGCTTATAGAGATGGCATGTATGTCTCATTTTTACTGGTAACTCTGAAATTTTGGAAATTGCAAATTTCAATTTTTTCGGCGTCTTCCTTTAACTAGAATACTGAAGTTAGTGACTTTTTCTCCAAATGAAATTTCTTCTGCACAATTCTTTCATTAAAGTTATTTATATTTCTTTTGAAAAGGTGGTAGTTTTTGCGCAATTTTGAGTGAAATATATTAAAAAATATCAAAAACTAAGAATTTCCCAAAAACGGCTACGATTTTTTTCATTAAACTTTTCGTAAAGGTAGTGCTGTATCAGATAACATTAACGCCATTTTGTTGTATTCTTTCGTGTTTTACAAAAAATACACATGTATTTTTTTGTCATCTCTCTCACGTCGTTAATATTTACATTACTCGCGATTTGTACCCATTACTGTATTTACGAGATCATGTGCTTCAAATCATGTCAAAGTTTCTCAAGAATTCAAAACTTTCCTATAAAAATGAGCTCGAAATTCCGTATTTTCAGAAATGCTAAAAGCGCCATTTTCTCAAAAAACTGCCCAACGTTTTAATCATTTTTGAAGGGATTGTGCTAAATGAAATGAATAACATAACATCAATGTCACTTTGATGTATTCTTTTGTTGTTGTGTTTTAAAAAATTTACACAAATTAATTTTTTGAGGTATATCTCATGCCATTAATATTTACATTACCAGCGAAAACTAAATTAAAATTCATTAAATTTCCTTTCAATGGTCATCTAAAGAAACCTAGTCGTTACCAACAGAATTAGTTGACGATGCCGGCAGCCTCTAACGAAGTCTTTGGAGAAGTTCTAGGGAAGGACGAAAAAATGAGCTCGAAAACGACAGGTGAAAACAATTTCTGCCAACCGGTCGGGAGGGCCCTCAATAGTTCTGTCATTACCCACCCTATTTTGTGATGTAATATCAAAGTATTTTCATGGTTAAAACATGATTTACAAAATGAGGAATGTTCAGAAGGGTCCAGCCAGTTAGTTATCATTATCGCAACGAAAAACGATTTTGCACTGGGAGAGATATGCACACGATAGCCCAAATAATTTAAGTAAATTAGTGTCACTACAATTATTTAAAAGATCTTTGTAAATAAAAATGATAAATTATGTCCCGTAATGTAGTACAAGTTCTTTTTTAATTACCATCAAAAATAGTAAAATCTGTATGTGACATGATGCTGGGGTGGCGAAATGCTATATTCACAAGTTTCAGATCAAGTCTTATGAAAGATCTTGATACTTTTAGTAGTTATTCAGAGGAGTGTTGTCATTTTCTTGAGAAGCTCTTCCTTTGTATCACAGGACACATCGGCAATTTGAGTAATTACACATGTTCTTTGGGGTGGGGTATTCCTTATTTTTTCCCACAATTTTCGGCACGCATGCATTTTAACTGAAAGTACTTAATGCTTCGCTGAAGCATTCAACTTATGATATAATTTCACGTGAAGTGTTTTAAATATCTAAGTTGAACTTTAAGAACGTTTTCGTCGATGAAATACGTAAACTAGTGCAAAAACAGTACATACTTTCACACATTGTATCTAAATTTGCAATTTTTGAAAAAAATCAGTGTTCAACAAAAATGAGACCTGCAGCATTTCTCTAAGCTTCCCTCGTTTAATCCGTGAAAAAAAAGAAAAAAAAGAAAAAAATTAAAAACGTTGTAAAGAAATTAATTTACTATATCTAGGAACAAGATTTATCCAATTTTTTGTTATCAGGGTTCTGCAATAAGAATTTTTCTGTCAAAATATCGCCATTTTTCCCCGCAGCATTATAATACCATCTATATACTGCGTAAGATGAGAAACATATGTTACCACAACCCACACGCAATAAATCGACAATTTCGCCTATAACACGGAGAAAAGACGAAATGCTCGGCGCCTTTGGAGACACCGCAATGACTCGGTGGCGCAGAAGTACTTTTCTTTATACTTACGGTCGCATCAACATCTAGGTCATTAGCGACCACTATTGGAGTTAACGTTATGGTAACTGTGAAGATGAAACGAAATAGTGATGATAAGGGGTGAAAGGACGAACACAAATACAACCATGTCCGAGGCGGAACTCGAGCCCGCGACCCTTCGGTCCGAGATTACTACGACACTACTGCCTTAGCGATCTCGGCCACCGAGCGGCAGTAGTATGTTTGAATGGCGCTCCTAGTGGTAGTGAAATTTAAATGCAATTTTCTGGAAGATATTTTTGGAAAACTATTTTACATTCTTCTTGATTGATTGATTTTTTCGTGTTTCCGGGAGCGTCAACTGCTTTGGTCATTAGTCCCGTTAGTGTAGTGCATGTTCTTTTTTATCGGGAGATGGCGGTGATCTTCCCCCGCTGGATGGCGAGATCCGGCACCGACCTACCGCCGGCTAGTGAGGTTTCCCCCTAACCAGAACTCTCCCACCAGCGGGGCACCGCCCCAGCCGGGACAAGCTCTAAGCTCCCGACCGGTCTCCCGGAGTATGTGGTAGTGTAGTGCATATTAGTGTAAGTGTGTGTGTGTGTGTGTGTGTGTGTGTAAGGGGTGAGGATAGGACCAGGAAGAGGAAGGACAGATCGCGCGCGGTCCGTGGCCCGTTTGATAGGGTACTGCTCTGGCATTCACCTGGTGTTGATCGGAGAAACCACGGAAAACTACCGATCAGAGCAGCCGGCCGCTAGACTTCTCCTCCAGACAGGGACTGAATTCGACCTAGCTGAAAAGCTAGTGTCGAAAATTCTGCCATCGTCAGGAACCTAGGACCTCCCGTTCAGAGGTGCTGCAGTGACATCAGTTAATGTACTGAGCTACCGCTCCCGGTACATTCTTCTTGAAATGCAACCCAGAATCTGTGGTAGGTTTTGTCACAGTAGCTTCCAGACACCAGTATATTATCCTAATCTACCTGATTTATCATCAAAGCTCGCACAGATTTCCAAATGTTTCATTTACAATGCTGTGCTTTATTTCATCATTACTGACGAGTTTTGGGGGACCCGACCTCCCTCAAATTTAACTCAGGGATGGAGGTGAATGGGCCAAGAGGCCAATGCCCCACAGAGTTCGTTGGTACCTGTGTCTTCCTCCATCCCTCACGATTACTCTTTCATGCAATGGAAGGTAAAAGTAAACAACCACTGTGGTTACTTGGGAAACAAAGGAAGATCATAAAAGTGTATTCTTCTCCCTTGCGTACCCTCTAAAATTAATACAGCAGTCGTTACACGGACCTTTCAGGGACGGCTGCATCGACCGAGTTTCTGCCTCCGAAGGGTCAACGGCTACCGCGTGCGTCACAGAAAAGAAAAAAAAAAATTGGCAGCCCCCGTCGCGACTTTCACTTCACCTGCGTCTTTACTCGCGACTGGGTTTCACTGCTCCGAGGATGCTTGGGGGTTCCCCGTGGGATTTCTCAGAGCGCACTACTAGCAGAGAACCGGTTTTTGCATCACAATGACTTTCCGCCCGCTTCCTCGTACTCCTATTGCGACCTTCACTTCATCGCTGCTCTCAGATGAGCCACATGATTACCAGATCAAATTATGGCACTATATTTACTGTACTTAATTATTTTATCGAGATGTGCGATTTTAAATCAAAGTTAACTTTATGTTAACAATACCATAAACTGTTAATGTATTATATCGTTATTGGATTATATGATAAATGATAAAAAAAACTATCACAAGTGATTACATAAGTTACAAACGTTCCGTAGTAAGATGGAGTTAGACAGAGTTCTTTGAGAAAGTCCTTACTTGACTAAATAATTCGGAAATTGTGCTTCCCTTGAAACTTCTTTATGAACAATAAACGAATTCTGGTTTCAATCATTGATGAAGCTCCTCAATATAAATCTTCTAATTTTGTTCGTTAATTTCTAGACTATTTTTTACGGTAGACTTTCTGAATGACGTATAAACACTTTGATGAATTAAGAAGTATGAGCGTATGCGTCTTCAGAAAGAAATATGCTGATAAAATTGATTGATTAAATAGACACAAGCCATACGAGAAGGAAATTAAATGATGATATCGATATATATGTCAAGTCGTGGTATTTTGTGAACCAGAGACGATAACTAAACTTTTGAGAAATAATAAGTGTTATTACTAGCATAATGTATATTTCTTGTAAAGAAACATATTGTAATATGCTTTATTCTCTGATTAATAATATATTTACCCAGCAAGAGTCATTGAAGTCTCATGAAGGTAAAATATTTAGATATTCTGGAAGAATTTTGCATAACGGTATTCTGCAGAGGTCAATGAACGCCTTGCAAAAACTGAGCGAACTCCGGGTCGAGTATAAAAACTTGCTCCCCTGATCATTAGAAGTAGTCCTACAGCATAGTTGTACTACTAAACTAGTAGTCCTAGAGTATATACTTTCTGAAATTATTTCTAACATTTGCAGTTTTCGAAAATTCAGAAAGTTTAAAGAAAATTTGACCTAAGCCATTTTTAAAGCGTCTTTTGCTATATCCGTTAGAAAATTTAATGACAAAATTTGGAGTCGTTTTTGAAAAAATGTTTCTTTATAAATTAAACCAACTCTCTTTTTCAAAAAAAATTGTATGACATTTTAAAAGACATAACTTTTACAACAGATTTTACAAATATATCTATCTTTAATGTACTTTTGAAATTAATTTATTGTTTCAATTTTCGAAAATACACTGAGATCGCTGAAAATAAGACCAGCACAATTTTTTATCGTCGTTTGTTACGTACGAGGAATAATAAAATTTGAACCCGCTTTTGAGAATATAATTGTTTAAACCTTAACTATTTTTCATGCAAAATTACGCAAAACTACTAATATTTTTTAAAAATTATAAAATATTATTTCAAGGTCAGCCGTCTCTTCATCTATCTCCTACATTGTAATTGTAGGAAGATTCGTTCAGACCAACTTGGGAAAATCAATTTTGGAGAAAATTGCCTAAACGGAGTGGGCGCTGGTGTTCATAACACTCATATGTTATTGTACGCCAATCCCCTGCACGTGTCTGCTTATGTTGACACGTCAGTCCCTTTTCATTGTACGCCTGGAAGTGTCATTTAAATCCAGAAGGCAATTTTCTCGAAGACAAATTTTATGGGTGGAAAACAGAATCTGCCGTGTTACATGAAGTTCAACATACAATCTGAGGCTGTTTTGTCGCGCTTGCTTCCGGGGAGAGGGTAAAGAGCGGTAGGTTGAGAGTGACTGAAGTAAAGACACCTCCGGACTACGAAAACCGCGGGATCGAAATATCGCTAGGCAATGCGTGCAGGGCCGTGTCTCTCCTGGTGAGTCATTGAAGGCTACGCCAAGGAACTGGCTGCTAGTCACACTTGCCTAAGAATTTCCTTGCGAAGTACGCACGCAGATTACAAAATATCTTGTAGTTTCGTTTCCCAGAAAAACTACAGTCGTGATCGAAATTTCTGCCTATCACTCTCAGTGTCGCAAGTGCTTGAAGGGCTTAGCGAGATCGAGCGCCAATGCTGTAAATTCTAAAATGGATAAATGTTTACTTAAAAAAGTCACAAAATGGTTGTGAAGATACTAATTTTGAAGACTGGTTTTGAAGTTGAAAACGAAAGCCTAAGAAATAAGGTAGAATCGAGAATAGAGAGATTGTGCACCCTCGAACGTTCACTAACAATCTTCTGCCGATGTTCACTTTCAGTTTCGCATCACTTTTGAGCATTTGCGCATTCGTAAAAGATAGTCGGTCCGCTAAGACGGGCACAATCTATCTAATATTGCCCCATCTCCCCACAATATTTTCTTCAAGTTGTCCCCTCTAGATGATGTTGATGGATCAAAGATTATGAATGAGAGGGACTTGGATGGACTGATTGATTGTTACAGATTCCGGGGCTGTCAACTACCAAGGTCATTAGTCCTGTAAGTGTAGTGCATGTTTTCCTTCAGGAGGTGGCGGTGATTTTCCTCCAATGGATGGCAAGATCCGGTGTCGATCTACCGTCCGCTAGCGTGTTTTCCCCAACCAGTATCACCCACCAGCGGGGCATCCCCCGGCCGGTCGGGAGGGACTTAGAAGAAGTAGGTACTTCTATGAGGTACCGTGACGCAACCGCCCGTCGAAAAGACCCTTGTCTTTCATGGGAGTCGAAATCGAGACCGTGGAGTTCGACTCCGACGGGCTGAGTTCAGTTCAGAGCCACTATCACTGCAGTAACTCTGACCGGGAGGCCCCAGGATTCAAGTCCGGACGGTGTCGAAGTTTCGACAATATCTGGCTTTATATACTAGCTAGGTCAATTTCAGTTCCTAAAGGAGAATTCTAGTGGCCGTCTGCCAGGATAAGTAGTTTTCCGAGATTTCCCCGATCAGAACAGACGAATGCCGGAGTAGTACCCTAACAAACGGGTCGCGGACCGAGCACGATATTTCCTTCCCCTTCCTTTTCCTGTCATCTCCCATGCACACACACACCACACACACAACCTCACGTCGAGAGGCCAGTCAGGCGCTCAGAGCTTGTCTCGGCTGAGGCGGTCCCCGCAGGAGGAGGTACCTGAATACTACGATTAAACTTACAACTTACAGTATATACCCGTGCGATAGCATGCCAGATGGCAGCCAAATTGATTCCGTCACAGTATTTTGTTTATTTTGCAATACCGAGTTGTTATATATATAGCCATTTCTTTGCGGCACATATACGGAAAAGTAACACTTTCCAATCAGTAAACAGAAATACTGTTCTTCGTCCAGTAGGAAATTCATTCGCATCGCGCTTTTTCAAAAGTGATTTCAACACAGACTCCTGCGTATTCTTTGAGGAGTATTGTAATTCAGAAGAAACTTATTCCGCACTTAACAAGGAAACAGATGAATGAAAACATCACAGGCAAGTCCACAACCTTGAAAGACCCACGGATAGATTTGATGTACAAGATACAAACGATTTCAAATATTAAAATGAGCATTTAAATTTATATTTCCCTACTAGCTCTTCACTTAACTTCACAGCCATGAGCCGCCACTGGAAAAAGTGTTTACTGCAAAACTGTTTTTAAAAAAATCAATTCCAGTAGTATTCATAAAATCATAAAATGTTACGTTTTCACTACGTGATTGCGTTCATATAACATTGTCTACTTTGTGATCCTGATAATTCATTTGACTTGGATCAATTTCTGTCCAATGTGACCAATAAAATATACTTGTAAGTTATTCGCCCGACCTGACCTCATGCAATCGATTCATTTTTATCTTTTTTCTCCATCCTCTTGTGTGGTCTGTGTACTCAAGGCTGCAGGAAGCAATTTTCTTGCATTCTAATCATTCTGTGTAACCCATTTGCCGATTCATAATTTCAACTCTTTTCAATCTATTTCTGTTTATTTCCTTTTGGAATGTACATGGTCTTTTCTCTATAGAAACAAATCATCTTGTCAAGGAATATTCGTTTGATTTGATTATTTTTTACATATTGTTTTATAGAAGTTGCATAATAACGAGAGCATTTTAATAAATTTATGTATTTAATGTGCTTAACTAAACATCAGTATATTGTAAATAACCTAGCTGAAGAGCTACACCAGCTAACTGATATCGTCAGTTCACGACCACAGCAAAGAAACAGTAATGTTGCTGAAATAATGCTCAATTGTGTGGGGTATTACTAATTCGAATATTAGACTTTTGCACCAACCCATAATGTTCCTGAGATAATGGTCAATTGTGTATGATAATACGAATTCATAAATTATACCTTTGTACCGAAACGATTTTCCAACTTACTGTTCTATATTGTGAAACACACTCGCAGACTAACATAACTCTAAAAACTATGACGTGTAATAAAATTTATCACGTCTGAATACAAATAAGTGAATGTTTTTCATCGCACTTAATCAGTGATTATGGTCCGTTCACACCCAATCAGAGTTGTTGAAATACGGTGTCGAAATGTTGCATTCTACGAGCATATTGATAATATTATTGCTGATATTGATAGTCAGAGGGGTTGAGGAGTGTAAGTTATTGTTTCGACTGATGAAAATGCTATTGTAATTCACTACCAGGGATAAGAAAGTTGCCGTCATAATTCACGGATTCATCGAGTTTTCTACCTCACAGGCACCGAACGAGGGGTAAACAAGGAAACATCATCCTGAAAACGTCTACATTGGCACGAATTCAATAGAACAATAAAGCCATTCGGAGCTAGTTCCGCAGTTGGGTGACTCATTACTTCTCTCTCGTGCGGGGTTTGGCACGTGCTCTCATTGAAAAGTAATCCTACAAATTCCGCTGTGGAATCGTGAGACGTCATAGAGCTTGAAATATTGTACCACGGGAAATAAAACGGTCAATCGTTTTCATTTAAACGACTTGGCATTCTTTACTGGCAGCATGGAGTCTATGATAGACATTCGTCAATACCAAGTGGTAAAGTAGACAATGGCAAACAACAGTGCGGCATATAGGCGCAAAGAATACGAGTATGCACACTCGGGGGAGTCATTGGTGGATCTGCGAAGCCAGAACCGGAATGAATGTTCTCAGCAACGGAACATACCACTTAAGTGTTACAACAAGGTTGCTAGCTCCTTTTCCACAATCAGCAATGGGGTCGCGGTCGAGACCAAGAGTACGTAGTCGGAATCGAAATCCTAACCGCAATAAGTATGGAAATTTGAAGGCTGTTTAACTGTGGGAATGACTAGGGCAAAAGCGAAGGTTAGTAGACTCAACATCTGTGTGATAGCGATTATAATAAAAAGCACTGAAACAAAACTGGAGAGATTCAAGACACTTAATGGAAGTATTTTCCTAACAAAACAACTGCTGGCAACAACAAACATCACTGTAATTTCAAAATCAAAAGTTTGTAAACATCTACTAGAAGGACGAACGATAAACTGCATCAAATGTATTGCAAAAATTCATGACAGGACAATTGCTTGCAATGCATATTCTGTATCAGTAATTCATCGCACAAAATCATCAACTATCACTTTAAGTACATTACCGTCTACAGGTTATAATTATTGTCACCAACAATCTTTAGGAAAAAGGGAGGACACTCGACAAGCAATACAAAACAAAAATATGCATCAACATATTTCTTTTTATAAATATTCAATTTAAACTAACATCAGCTCTATTTCTTTCTTATCTGTATTTGCTTTTCAAATGAAACTATTCTTTCACAAAATGCAGATGAAGATGGCCTGAGCGTCTCTTTTTATTTCAGTCGCTAGACAGAGACAGTATCACTCATGCGTGTGCCAGGAAAGAAGGATATTCACGTTTTCTATTCTAAAGTTAAACAATAAACGATACAACGTAACAGACGTTAGTCATGTGATAAAATAAATGACAACAAACGTTAAAAATGTACTACGAGGATGACATTTAAAATACGAAGCAGGAGGAGATGACAGTTGACGTCCACGGAGGACTGTCTTCCCAAATGGAGGACGGTTGACTACTCCAGATATAATTGGTATTTGAGATCCCAGCTGCGCTCGGAGCCGCTGGCGCGCGGCAGGTCGTGTACCTGGCTGGAGGCGATTGGCGTGGCGGCGCGGTGCTCGGCTCGGCTCGACGCGGCGTGCTCTGGCGACCGCTTCACTGCTGCTCGCACGGCCGACTATCGCTCACCGGCCGCCACAGCCCCGCCGCCGCCGCCCCAGCCCCCGCCCCCGCCGTCCTCCTCCTGGTGCCCACGTCATCGGCGTCCGCGACCGCCCGAGGCGATCCAGGTCGCGATCCCCGCCCCGCCCGCCTCCCGTACACATCTTTTCCCCTTCTTCGTCCCTGCCTCCGACTTCGTCCCCCGCACACACCTCTGACTCCGCACCGGTAGCGGTAGCTCTGTGCATCAACTGATGTCACTGCAGCACCTCTGACCGGGAGGTCCTAGGTTCCCACTCCCCACGGCGGCAGGATTTTCGACACTAGCTTTTCAGCTAGATCGAATTCAGTCGCTGTCTGGAGGAGAATTCTACCGGCCGGCTGCTCTGTTTGCTAGTTTTCTGTGGTTTCTCTGATCAACACCAGGCGAATGCCGGAGCAGTACGGGACTAATGACCACAGCAGTTGACGCGCCCGGAAACACGAAAAAATCAATCAATCAAACCTCTGACTCCGCCACCCACCTCTCCCGTTACCATCTCCGATCTTTCTGACGCCCTCTCCTGCGCCGCTATCGGCCCCGCCCCCCCCATCTCCCGTCCCAGACCCTGTCTCCATCTCCTATCTCTTTGCCACCCCCCAACCCTTTCACAACCCTCTTGTTCTGTTCCCATCCTCGTCCCCACCCTCTCCCGTCCCGTCTCCATCTCTGATTTTTTGTCGCTCTCTAGTCCCGCCCGTCCCTCCGTCCCGCTCCGTCCGTCGTCCCCCGTCCGCTCCGTCCGCTCCGTCCGCTCCGTCCGCTCCGTCCGCTCCCGTCCGCTCCGTCCGCTCCGTCCGCTCCGTCCGCTCCGTCCGCTCCCGTCCGCTCCGTCCGCTCCGTCCGCTCCGTCCGCTCCGCCCCGCTCCGTCCGCTCCCGTCCGCTCCGTCCGCTCCCGTCCGCTCCCGTCCGCTCCGTCCGCTCCGTCCGCCTCCTCGTCCGCTCCGTCCCGCTCCCGTCCGCTCCGTCCGCTCCGTCCGCTCCGTCCGCTCCCGTCCCGCTCCCGTCACAACCCTCTTGTTTTGGTTCGCTTGGATCTTCTAATCAGTTGCCGCGTATCACGTTAAAATTAATTTTGCGAACGCTCCCCAAATTAATTATTAATTTAAAAATAAATAGTTATATATTTATAATATAATTTTAAAATAATTCTCGAGATACTGGAACGCCGTTCCGTCGCATTCCGCCAGAAATCAAGCTTACAATTTAGTATTGTAAATAATAATTTCTTAATTCTTATGTGTTACGGATTTTGCTACATAACTTCTCTCTTCTGCATCACTTACTTTACGTCGTAAAGGTATCTACCTCTCAGAATCTCCTCCATTTCGTTGTTCTCCAACCGCTCTCCGCGATTTCCTTATTTCCTGACGAAACCCTACCTATTTCTGATGAATTTGCAATTCGCAATCTGTTACGTAATCACGTAGTTAATGCACGCGTAGCTATTAATATCACGTCATAAGAGACGAATGTCTGTTAACGATTATGTCATTCACGAGATGTTTCGTGAATCGCCGAAGAAAATGAAGTCACGGGCTATAGTGCTTGCTCGTTAGGGTTAAGGAAATCGTTTGCAATTGTTCTCCGGTTTCTTTCTTTGATCTATGCCTCCTGGGTTTTCCCTGCGTTTCTGATGTGCAAGTCAGCAAGTTCGTTGGTGAAGGGATGAGGATGGTTGGATGGCGTCTATTGCAAGGCTCAGTCGTAAGGATACTGCATGAGTTGCTTTGACCTTAGCATTGACCTTAATCTGAGCGGAGGAAAGCATGGAAACAACCAAGCAGACCAATCCTCATCTAGGTTGATTGATTTTTTCGTGTTTCCGGGCACGACAACTGCTTTGGTCATTAGTCCCGTTAGTGTAGTGCATGCTTTTCTCCGAAGATGTTGTGATCTTCCCCCACTGGATGGCGAGATCCGGCGCCGACCTACCGTCGGCTAGTGGGGTTTCCCCTAATCAGGACTCTCCCTCCAGCGGGACACCTCCCCAGCCGGGACAAGCTCTATGCTCCCGACCGGCCTCCCGGAATATGTGGTAGTGTAGTACATGTTAGTGTAAGTGTGAGTGTGTGTGTGTCTAAGGGGAGAGGATAGGACAAGGAAGAGGAAGGACAGATCGCGCGCGGTCTGTGGCCCGTTTGGTAGAGTACTGCTCCGGCATTCGCCTGGTGTTTATCGGAGAAACCACGGTAAACTACCGATCAGAGCAGCCGGCCGCTAGAATTCTCCTCCAGACAGCGACTGAATTCGACCTAGGTGAAAAGCTAGTGTCGAAAATCCTGTCGCCGTCAGGACTCGAACCTAGGACCTCCCAGTCAGAGACACTGCAGTGACATCAGTTGATGCACTGAGCCACCGCTCCCGGTATGTCGTTGCGCATCCGAAGCCACATGCACTAATCAAAACCAATACCGGCATCGATGTTCGTATGGCACTTCTGAGAGTCTACTGCGTCCTGAAGTGAATGGAACTGCTCGTCATTTCTTTGCATTTAATTTAAATGTGATTTCAAGGCCCATTCACGAAGCGCTCTCCCGTGCTCTGGAGACCCACTTACCTTGAGCAAGTACCATGACCTTGAATAGCATTTGTCACATCATCTTCGTAAATATACACGTTCGTTACGAGGGGGAGGGAATATAGGGAGATGAAAATAAGGGTGCGAGAGCGTGTGGTAGGCTGATTGCGCTCGGGCGGAGGTATTTGGCGTTGATGGGCGTGTTAGAACCATGGTAATTTAGGCATAAGGAGACCACACTGGAGAGAAGAGTGAAGGTGAGGGAATATATTTCTAAGAATTATTGAAAAGTTAACCTAATCCAACACGAAAAGGTACAATTGATCACGAATAACACTGATTCTCCGTGCTGAAAAAAATCCGCTTTTAATTTGTGAGATGTCAAAAGTAAGATATCATTTACACAGAATTTACTACATCTGAAATAGATACGTGGAAGGTAAGTTTTTCTCACTTTTCTACAGGTGAGAGAAATTGTTCCTTCGACTACCTATGATCGGCTTCGTCTACATACATTACTGTCCGTAACCTTTTCTATTTTTAAGTCATAGAAGTTATTTATTTATTTATTCACCACAAAATTTAATCAAAAACAATGGATCCATTATTTTTATGTTGAAAATGTCTTAGGGGCTACATGTGAAGTACCCCCCAAAATTAAAGTATTGGTTTTAAATTCAAGGGAATGTGACTTCAGCCAAATCGATTGGGGTATATTAATTTTGGAGAAAATTGGCTGTACTGTTTAGCCGCTAGCGTTGTTCACACACGGACGGACAGACGGCTGGACGGACAGATAGACAGACAGACGACGGACAGATACAAAGGACAGATGCACAGGACAGACGGACAGATGGACAGACGGATAGACGGACACGGACGGACTCGTTTTGCCATCAATCGACTTTTGGGTATCAAGGTCCCACCAAACATGGATTCTGGCTAAACCACGTGTTAGAGGATTTTTTCTAAATTTAGCAACTGTATTTATCCATATTATTTTGTTAAGTGGGCCATGTAATTAGAGTTTTCTGCCCTCAGGCCCTCCCCCTGCGCGTTCCCTATGGAAGGAAGGCTTGCCTCTTGAAACACGATGAAGGCCGTTCCGTTCGAGTATTTATCGACTTGCATGCGTGCTTTAGTCGGTTCGGTGATGTACGAGTCGTCGAAGTTCGTCCTTGGATTTGTCAGGGGCGCATGAATAGATATTTTGTTGTGTTAATTTGTATTCAAGATTTCAAAATTATTCTTGGTCGTAATACTGTAAATCCTCAACAACACATATTCTAAGTGACCGAAATAATTGAAGTTATAAAAATTAGTGTTATAAAATTTCGTGATATCCGAGTATTATAAATGTCCATATTATCGTAATCCCTTGCCGGGACCGAAGTTTTATTCATGTTTCGGCGAAATTCGTGTTAAGCGAGTTCGTGCTAACGAGGGTTTACTGTAATTCTATTTCACTAGATTATTAAACTTACGAAAACAAAATTCGTATGAGTAAAAAACGAGTTGTTCTACTTTCACTGTCTTTATGTGTAATGCGTTCGATATTTTCGTTTGTAGCTGACTAGTTGTAATAGTAGCTTCTGGCTTTACTGAAATCCAAAACGGTATATTTTGTAGCAACAGCACGTGCTCGGAGCTCAGAAATAAACATTTCCTAGAAAACAAACTTTCACTTTCACCACCTACCAACGAGGCTCCGTACCTCCTTTCTCCAGGTGCAGAATACGAATCTCCCACGAAATTCAATGTAATCGCATGAACGGGATTCGATAATCATTCACTCATTTTCCTTGAACACTTCAAAGTCCTAATTCTTTGTAATCAGTAGATGACAAGTTCTTAGATTAATTTCGTTCGGTGCTTCCGGCTGAGGTTCAGAGAAGACATCCGAATGAAGATGTAAACTACGAAGCTTGTATGAGAGAGATCTTGATTTCTTGAAATTAACAGAACAAGTCTAAAGTACATTTATAAGGTAAAAGATATTTAAAAAAAAATTGAAAATGAACCTTTAAAATGTTATTCACATAACCAAGCATTAAATGTATCAACATTTTTTTGCTAAATGAGAACTATTATGTAAATGTGAATATGAAGGACAAACAAGAAATTAATACAATTTTCTAAAATAGATATTGCAAGTTACGATTGCGCATCCTAGACTCAAGTTTGCTTTTTCACTCAATGAGCGTTTTCTGTGTTTGAGCCTCACACATAGAACATTACCGTCATCAACGTTAATTTTGACTTGTGCTAACAACTAAACTATGCCCGCAAAACACAGAATTTTGAAAATGTGCACACAATTCACTTTTCCCCATAGCACGTCATACGCAGTTTTTAACTGTTTTTTGACGAAAATAAATAAATAAATAAATAAATAAATAAAAACTGAAAAACGATACTATGTGAAGTTTTTCACAATATGGTAAATAAGGTTAAATTTTAAATATGTGTATATTGTTGTCAGGTCTGCAAAGCTAATGACATTTCGAAACGTACTTTATGCAAGCTGTTGTCATACCCAGCTTAAAATATAGATTCACTATGTTCTGCACAGAAAGATTAGTATTACAGTTCATTACTACAATATCCTGTTACAGAAGTGCATACTGGCTCATATCTGAAAACGTTCAATACTCATGTTGAGGCTATTTCACAGCCGAGGAGCTCGCATGAATAGAAGGAAACGTCCTTAGCAGTTTCATCTGGGAAACCAAGATATAATTAACAAATATTTTTCCATGTACCTCACAGTTACGAAATTACTTATTTTCTAATTATTTTATTTTATTCATACCAAAGATAATTTTATCTATAATTACTAAACATAGATGAGAAATTGTAAAAAAATTGTTTATTTTGATACTGCAACGTTTGCCGAATATCAAGGGTCATTCACTCAGTAGTGGTAGAGAGGTGTGTTTTGTTTGGTTATTCCCTCGGATATAGACAAATTTGCTCATTCTTTTGCTGAGGTTTTACATACTCAAAACTGACCTCATATTTTTCTTATGATTCCTTTCTCTCGGAGTTTTTTCACTAATCCTTTACATTTTACGTCAAACTAATATTGTAAAGTTCATAATGTACTTTTCCTATGATTCCCCTTTCTCGGAATGTTTTCTTCTTTTTTTTTATTTGTTGCGTCTACCATATTGACGCAACGCGACCAAGCATTAAAAGACCCTTAAGGGGCGTTGAGCGCTTTGCGCTGGGGAGTAACATACACTACACTCACGGGGCTAACAAGCAAAGTAGTTGACAATCTGGAAACACAAAATGCTCACTCACGCTTCGACTAAAAAATCTCAGAGGACCGAAATTCATTAAAATGACAAGGCTAAAAATGCCTTTCTGAAAAACAACAAGAAAATATCTCCTTCGTTGCAGAGACAGTGCCTGTCCAGCAGGTGACTGTCAGAAGTGTGCTCTGCTCCGTGAGTTAACTTGCAGGCCGCCAGCACGTGATCTCGGCGCCATCACTAGTACGTGCTGTAGCTTCGATACTTCTCACCTCGCGGCGCCGCATATCTATAACGTGGAACGTTGCACAAATGCCACATTCCAGTTGGAGCTAGAACACGCTTCAAAAGTCTAAACTCTAAATTTTTCAAATGCCAAAGTTGCAGACGACTAACTGGAAAGTCTGTTCGGTACCGGCTTTGCTATATATAGTAAAATTTACTCTTTATATTATAAGAAATTTATTGAGAAACTGATTTACAATTGTTAAATATCAATCGCCGAGATTCTAAAATGATTGGAGTCCCATATCACATGAAAATGCTGTATCAAGAGAATAAATTACCAAAATTACCCACAAAGATCTTCCATGTTTTTTTAATTATATTTTTATTACAGAGGCATTGTGCGTGTTATCTGAAGAATTCGTTCTTAAGCATTTACAAGTTTTCTATACATTTATTTTCTATTTATTAACATATTTACATCCAGTAACCCGTCGTATATTAGATTAAACATAACGTTTACATGTCTCCCTACCATAACAGTTTTCCTTACATGGTTGCCAAATGTAACCAACATGAAATTAAATGTTCATTGAGACCAACCCCGATTTTTCAGGTTTCTTTGTAATGGTTTTATTCACATCATTTTACACGCCACCAGATTATTTTAAATTCTACCATACCCTCAAATGCAGTGGTTGATATAGGATGTTATTCTGCCATAGAACACCAACAGATTGAAAAATTCGATCTCTCTCAATATTTCTATTTCTTTGTGTATGGAAGTTCTTAATTGGCCCACATGAGATGTTTCACCCATCGACTTTTTACTGAACAAACCATTGTCTTTAATTTAAAAACCAAAGTAATAACTTTTAATGAATTGTTTGGGGCCTTATCTAATCCATATTTTTACTTTCTCACACATTACATACGTAATATTGAGAAAGTTATGTAAAGCAGCAGCAAAAAATAACAATTTTTCGACAGAAAAATTTGTTTCCATCAGAATCCACGTTTTGTGTGTCTCTGACACCGAAAACCTTCCGTCCGTACTTTCGTTCTGCCCGTCCTCCCACCCATTCCGTCCAAACATCCGTCCACCCACTCACCTGCCTTCCCTTCTGTTGATTGACTGATTGATTGAATTTTTCGTGTTTCCAGGCGCGTCAACTACTTTGGTCATTAGTCCCGTTAGTGTAGTGCATGCTTTTTCTCGGGAGATGGCGGTGATCTCCCCCCGCTGGATGGCGAGATCCAGCGCCGACCTACCGTCGGCTAGTGGGGTTTCTCTCTAACCAGGACTCTCCCACCAGCGGGGCACCGCCCCTGCCGGGACAAGCTCTATCTGATGTCGCGGCCCCTTGAATTATTTGAAATATATTGTAATTGTTGGGATACTTTACATGAAGCCTCAAGGTTTCTCAAATATGGCTCCAAGTACAGGATTTTTTTTTTTTCGGATAAAGCAAAGGACGCTTAGAAAAACGGCGCAGGACCTATTTTCTTTTAATTCTCTGAATTTCTGAAAATTGAAAAAGTTTAAATATTTTTCGACGACCTCTTTCAACCACAATATTAATTTTTTTTCGTTAATGAAATATGTTTTTCAAAATTAAATCTTTATATGAGGACACGTAATTTTTTTTTTATTGCGGGTAGTTTTCGCGTAATTTTTAGTGAAATGAAGATCACTGCCCGTTTTGTAAATACAGGTTCTCATTTTCATGTTCTAAACTTATTATGGATGCCTTTGCGATTTCCTGTGGGCTGTCAATTGTTATACATAAGAAAAGTCAATTATTCCTGAGGAAAGAGATAAGATAGCTCGATAGCGTGACATTTTTTCTAAGTGAATGAACCTCTGTTGAATCCCAGATCCATAAAAGAATATATTGTGAAACATTTGCCTTAAATTTTTTTTAGCTTCAAACACGCTTACACACTTACGTAAATGACACATTTAGTCACGTCTAGTGTTAAGCTTCAAAGACTCCAAGCATGGTAGTTGATATTGTTATGAGAGTAGATTTCAAAGCATTATACGTTGCGATAAGATTTTTTATATGGTATCTATATGATCTCTGACAAAAAGAACATATAATCCGATTATTAAACATATGATTTAAACTCAATTGTTTTGGTATAATAAAACCTTCAAATCCGTTTATTGTCTGAAATAAAAAATATACTGAAATTTAACTTTCACGAAATATTAGTATACGGTATCCATTTTAGATTTATATAAGGTATTTGGTTGAACTGAATAACTGGAAATTGTATTTTTATAACTCAAAAGTACGTATATGTGTAACAAAATCTGAGGAATGTACTGTACTAAAATTTACTGTTTGACGTGAGTTTCAACTTCTCTTTCCGTTATCTAGTGACCTTAACCAACGTTCACCCAGTAAAATTGAAAATGTAAGATGGTTGTGTCGGTATTTGAAAGAGCTATATTTTGTACTGAAGGGCATTTTAGTATTACTCACGAAGGCGAGGATGTTGGTCGTCGAGAAAATGGATTATAAAAGGGGTTTTTTCCCTTTTCCAATTGCGCTATTATTATGAATTCATTTGTTACTATTACTTTTAGTATTTACTTGCATTTTAGTAGTTTAGTATAACAATTAAATAAATAATTCGATTAATTTATTCCAATGTTAAATTATATTAAAACATTTAAAAACATTATATTAAAACATTCATTTATTTCTGGATTGATGCATTGCGAATTATGGATTTAAAACAAATTGCAAGCGAAACATTTTGTAAAGTAGCTTAAGACAATTTCTTGAAATATTTTTAGCACATTTACAATATCTGTAACATTGATTAGCTATGTTCCAAAAATTATGTACCAATAAATTACAACGCAATGTGAAAATAATCTGAGTGCATTTTCTTTATTGATTCAGTTTCTAACTCGATTCTAACTGCGATTATACGAATTTGGAACTCTCGATAATCTTACTCACTTATCAGCCCAAGAAGTGTTTCTTACGAAACCAATGTGTAAGACAATGGCGTACATTAATCTGAGAGCACCGGAAACATTTATTTTATAGCTTCTTCCTAGCCTACTCATAAGCTTCGACCCACCCCCAAACTCGTCACAAATAGGTACAACTCTGACAGTCCTTATTTTGTCAAAAAGTCTTTAAGTAACTCGGTGCAACACATGTTAGATAGCGTAAAGCATATTCCCGACTAGCGACGACAGAGGTCCACAGTGACATTCACCGAAAATACGATTTTTTAAATATTGTTGCGTCTTGGTTGACACTTCGCAACTCAGATGCTTGTTCTTGGACACTGACCGCATCGTTAAGTTTTTTGCCCAGTCTCGTCACGTCGCACTCAGTCAGTGCATTTTATCGGTGACTGGAAAATGTTCTGGAAACTGTTCAATACGGTGACTGGAAAAGTTTGCGCATTTTTGTAGTGACGATTGCGTGGAAACTATAAGGAATATTACCCATAATGCTACTAGTGTTTTCGGATTTATTTGATGTGTTCTTTCACTTTGATCTTTTACGAACGTATATACAGGGTCGTCTGTATATATTCAGGGACCCCATGCACCCATGGGGGGGGGGGAATCGGATTTCAGCCCCCCCCCCGAAAGCTATTATACGTATTAAAAATATAGTTTTAATTAAATTTCTTTACTAACGATAGTCATTTAATAAATAAACTGTTTACGATATAAATATTAACTATGAATCAACAAGTAACAATTCAATTTGTATTCAGCGAAAGTGAAAAACTCTTTACAAGAAAACATCAAGTCAGTTGGACCCTACGAGGTCATCGATTGGACCTTATCCGTAGTCTCTCCCCCACCAAACTCCTAGAAGATGCTGGATGGAGGAAAGTGAGAGGCGAGGTACATCGGTGATTTTTCTACCATATTTCAAAACTAAATCAAAGTACTAAAAATCTTCGTCTTTAGAGTTGTAGTTGAGTGCCGGGTGCATTTTTACAAGTAAAAACAATATTTGTATCAGTAGAATATTGAGCTGATCTAAAACAAATTCTGACTATGCACGGACATTGTCTCGAAATGTGTTTATTTGATTACTATTTAACTTCAAAAAAAGTTAAAAACTGTGTGCAACGTATGAGGCAAAAGTGCGATCTCTGCATTATGACTTTGGGAAAACTCTGATCCCATAGGAAGTATTTTTTAAGCAAGTTTATAAATAAAATATTTTAAATACATTATATCTATTACTTTACTTTATGAGCACCTATGACTAAATGCCTCGCCTCTCGCGATACACATGTTTTCTTCACTTGCTGAGTTTAGCAAGTCAAAATGCGAGCGTGTGCCCACTGTGTGGATAAACCTTTGCTTCATTTCGCATTCATCTGAGATGCTGGTAAGTGAAGCTCGTCATATCTGAAATAGCACAAGGAAAACCATAAATTTCCTTTGTCCTGTGTTCTGGGAACAAAGAAGGAAAATGTGTATCGTGAGTACCTGTATAGTAAGGTGTGACATAATATATTCCACCCTTTCCTGGAATCGGACAGAAGTCACCAGGTGTTGCTCTTTCCAAAGGTCAACAAGCGGCAACTTCGAGAAATGCGCGCTCAATTTAAATTCCAAGAGGAAATGAACAGTTACAAAAAAGTAATTTGAAAATGTTATTGCGAAAATATTAGGCAAAAAGCCTAAATCCTCAGTCTATTGAGGTCACATTGCTGCCGGGCTACAGACCTTGAAAATAATAATGTTTCATTGTGCTTAAAAATATCCTCTTAATTGATTGATTGTTATTGGTACTCGGCGCGTCAACTACTGAGGTCATTGGTTCCGTAAGTGTAGTGTATGTTTTTCATCGAGAAGAGGCAGTGATCTTCCCCCACTGGATGACAAGATCCGGCGCCGACCTACCGTCGACTAGCGGGGTTTTCCCAACCAGATATTTCCCGTCCGGTCTCCCGAAATGTGAGGTAGTGCAGTGAATGTTACTATAAGTGTGTTTGAGGGGGGTGTAAGGGATGAGGATAGGAAAAGGAAAAGGAGGAAAGATCGAGCGCGGTCCGTTTGGTAGGGTACTCCTCCGGCATTCAAGGGGTGTTCATCGGATAAATCACGGAAAACTACCGTTCAGAACAGCCGGTCGCTAGAATTCTCCTTCAGACAGTGACTGAATTCTACCTAGCTGAAAAGCTAGTGTCGAAAATTCTGCTTGATTGATTTGATTGATTTTTTCGTTTTTCCGGGCGCGTCAACTGCTGTGGTCATTAGTCCCGTTAGTGTAGTGCATGTTTTTTTCTCGAGAGATGGCGGTGATCTTCCCCCACTGGATGGCGAGATCCGGCACCGACCTACCGTCGGCTAGTGGGGTTTTCCCCCTAACCAGGACTCTCCCACCAACGGGGCACCGCCCCAGCCGGGACAAGCTCTAAGTTCCCGACCGATCTCCCGGAATATGTGGTAGTGTAGTGCATGTTAGTGTAAATGCGTGTGTGTGTGTAAGAGGAGAGGATAGAACAAGGAAGAGGGAAGACAGATCGCGCGCGGTCCGTGGCCCGTTTGGTAGGGTACTGCTCCGGCATGCGCCTGGCGTTGATCGGAGAAACCACAGAAAACTACCGATCAGAGCAGCCGGCCGCTAGAATTCTCCTCCAGACAGCGACTGAATTCGACCTAGCTGAAAAGCTAGTGCGAAAATCCTGCCGCCGTCAGGAATCGAACCTAGGACCTCCCGGTCAGAGGCGCTGCAGTGACATCAGTTGATGCACTGAGCTACCGCTCCCGGTAAGAAGCTCTCGTCCTATAGATTACATTTCTCTCTGGCCTTCGGACTCTTCCAGATTTTTAAAGCCCTAGCACGCGTCGTCAACGAGTTATTCAACTAAATATATTTTAATAATGCTGCCCGAGTGTTACATTTGACATGAATATTTAGGTACATTTTTTCAACAAATCCTTCATATTTTCAAATTCAAAGTGCAAATAGTCACGTCTTCGCGAAGTTCTCTTTCTTTAGAGATTTCATTTATGAAGATTGGTTGCGTCTGCAAAAAATTCATCTATACTATTGAAATAATACAGGAGATGATTTTATATAATATAAACAATAAAATATTAGATGAAGTAGCAGCATCTGGACTATCATATGATGTACCAAGTATATATCCATCTATTTTTAATAATTAATAATTGATCTATTTAATAATAAGTTTAACTTTCTTGCATGTAATATTTGGATCTTTTTTCAACCTGATCAAACGTTGTCCAAGATACAAATTAATTATCTTGAAATTATTGATCACTCTAAGGAAAATATTATTTCCCAGCTTTTTCAATGCAATATCATGACTGAACACGCTGACTTGAAAGAAAATTTCATCGAATCACTGCTGGTAAAAAAAACTGGCACAGGTAAAACAGAATCCAATTCTAACAAGACACAGTCTTCACTCTTCACTGCACACAATGCTCTTTTAATTTGCAATCGCATTCTTTGCAATAATTTTCTTTCTTTTTTTTGACGAAGAACTTTACAAGATGCACGAGACCCCTTTCCATCACAGTTTGATTTAGTTTCTGAGCTCTCTGATAATGCTCTTTTCTCAAATAAAATTTTCTTGAGCCTTATCTTTTGGATTAACACGCAGAAGACCCTGGCAATTTCGTGTAGATGTTTCCGTCCTTGAGTCTCGGTCGTCCCACAGTACATTGTAGCTCCTTTCGTGACTTTTCATCATAACATAAAGATTTGCAGAGAATTTCCCTTTTATCAAAACGACATGCACCCATCTTCAAAAAATGAGATCGAATAAACAAGGTAAAACCATTATTTCTCTTAAATTACTTGATAGGTCTTTAAAATCAACCATTCCAAAAAAATAAATAATATTGTGAAAGAAATATAGGCCTATGCTTTCATCAAATTTAATTTTTAATTCATGTTTTAAAAAAATTCCCTCCTGAACAGCCCTTTCCATGAATATACTGACATATTTGCAGAGTTTAAAATTTGAGGGGTAAGCGATAAAAACAGCCAAAAAAAATTGATTAAGAATAAAATGAGCGTTTAGTGATTAGTACTACTCGCGCAACTTTTCTTGAACGATGGATTGAAGAAATGCGAGCGAAGTGGGGTATTAGTTACAAAGTCAGCCACTAGAGTATTAACAGTAATGCCAACATATGAAAAATTAAAGTCAAACCTACCACGTGTGCGGCCAGGTCATCGCTCTGGGTAGGCAATAGCAGGAACAGTAGATAGGCGTTTTAGGTGCCTCCCTTAAAGGACCTGGACCTGCTTCAGTCATTTCTTTAGATGATGGAAATAAAGCTTAACAGAAGTTCTCGATTCTGAAAGCAACGAGCTTTGACAGCTTCTGTTTCGCGCCAACGAAGTTTTAATGCTTGGAATGTTGTCGTCAGTGCTCGCTGCGAGCTTTTGCTGTTAACTGTTTATTGCTCAAGAGAGGGGGAAGCAAGGTCATCGTTCAAGAAAAGTTGCGCGAGTAGTAGATAGACTATGGTGTGGTACCATACCAAGTGCATGAGTACTGTAGGTTGTATCACAAACTTTTCACAGAAAAAAGAATGTCAGTACTTACATTCGATAAATGAACGGTTGCTCTATACACATAAAAAGCAATTTTCATCGGCATTAAGCAACTATTAATACTTTTAATTGTTACTGCGAAAGTATTTAGGTTTACTTGCGTAATCTTGAATAAAAGATTATGCAAATAAACCTCATCAGTCGACGCTAAATATATGCTATTGGATAACATCGATAAGCGCCGAGCCAGCAAAAATGTAATAAAATGTTCCAAGTACCTTGTCCTATAAATTACGGTGTGAGAAACGTTTCTTTGATGCCTCGGGCCTCAAACTTTTAAGTTGCCTCGGGCCTCAAAGTTTTAAGGCCCTAAAATGTCTCGTTTACAAGTTACTTAACTATATAAATTTTGACTATACTATCGGGTGTTGTGGGATGAATTTGAAATGAATATTTAGATGCTGTTTGTTTTTTTTTTCAACAAATCCTTCACATTTTGAAAGTCAAAGAGCAATTCGTTACGTCTCCGTGAAATTCTCTTTCTTTAGAGACATCATTTATACAGATTGATTGCGTGTGAGAGCCGCAAAAGGTATGTACATTAATACTACTATTGAAATAATATAGACGGTTATAGGTTAAGTACTATTCTAAAGTATGTGGTTGTCAAGTTTCTGAAATGAATAATGATGGTGGTAAAAAGTAACTGACATTGCTGACATCACAAACACAAATAGAGATATATCAACAGAAGGGATAGGTGTGTCAACATGTGTGTTTTGGGTTACACTTTTGGAGTGGTGAAATGGTCCAAGACAGATTTGGAAAATATTGAAAGACAAATCAGAGTTAAGATAACCAAGCACAGAATGAGGCATCCCAAATCAGCAATTGAAAGGTAACGCTACCTCCATGCAAGGGAGGAATGGGTATCACCAGTGTCCTTCAATTACACTGCAAGCAAATTCAAGACCTAAGGGAATACTTCCATTCTAAGCAGGATAAACACATGTTTGAGATATTGTGCTCCGCAGACGTAAATATAACACCATTAAAACTGCAAAACCAAAACCAAGATCTGGAAAATACCTGGCAATCTATGGAAGAAAAAATACTGTCATGGAAGCAGAAATCTTTACACGGTTCGTATCCCCATCAGCTTGAAGATACAAACGTTGACAGCAAATTTTCGCATCTTTGGTTAAATGCAGGTAACTTGTATGGAGAAACCGCTGGATTCATGATGGCCATTCAGGACAGAGTCATTAGCACACGAAACTACAGAAAATATATATTGAAAGAAACACTGAACGATAAATGTAGGTTATGTTCAACGGAGACGGAAACAATTGAGCACATAACTGGGGCATGTAAAATTCTTGCTGGAACGGAATACCTGCGACGACATAACAACTTTGCAAAAATCATTCACCAATCTCTGGCTGTTAAAGAACATCTTAGTAAAAAAAAAACCATGAAGATGTCTGCAAATAGACCAGACATTTAGTGCTAAATAAAACCAAGGACGTCACCATCATCGATATTACGGTACCACTGTCACATAATCTCCATTTCGCATACACGAACAAAGTCAGAAAATACCAAGAGCTAGCAGATGAGATAAAGAAGATTTGGAAAGTAAAAAAGGTTCAGATCCGTCCCCTGGCAATTTCTACAACCGGAATAATACCAAAATCCCTCATCAAACATCTGCAAGAATTGAATATAAAGCATATACTAGGAACAGTACAAAAAGCAGTCATTCTAGACACCTGTCACATTGTCAGAAAAACTGTCACTGATGTGTCTGATATGTAGTGTTAGAGGTCCTGGAAATAAATGAAGATCTTGCTCGTTACTTGCTCTGAGCCGTACGAGTGAGCTTAGCCACAATGACATCTGTGGCAGGTGAATGTTTCCCCCCTGCGTGGGAGAAGTGCATAAGTCATAATAATAATAATAATAATAATAATAATAATAATAATAATAATAATAATAATAATAATTGACTAGCGTAGTGATAGTATTAATACACGGTATGTATCGGCTCTGGATAAGCAACGCATTATAGACTTCCGCCGGAGGTGATTCCAAGTTAGCATAACACTGAAACGTGAGGAAAGGCTCGGAAACCGTAAGTGTTAGCAACACGCGGGCCTCATATCAGCAGCACCATTCAACATGGCGAATGGGCGCTCGGCGGGGTCGCCAATTTTGAATGAAACTGAAGAGAGAGATTCAAGCTTTAGGAGAAAGCATGGATAGATAACTGATTGTAATAATAGAATTGTTGGAGACCATTCGACGCGCCATCCACAGACAAAGAAATGTAAGCATAAAGGAAAACATCAGTCGCCTTGACGAGAGTGTCGATATCATACGAGAGAGCAGAGGGCGCGAGACCGTGCCGATGCAGGTCACACATGCACAGGGAAACGAAGAGAGCAGCACGAACGAGCAAGAGGGTGTTAGTGGCACCACTGCTAACACCAACAGCAACTGGACGGAGGTTCGGGGAAAAAAGAAGAATCCACCTACAGAAGACAGACCCCCCCCCCCGAGACCAAAACAAGAAGAATGTTAAAGCCCGTGCAAACGCAGTACTTATTAAACCGACTGAAGGCAAATCGTTTTGCACAAGTGGTCGATTCCCTTCGCAGCAAGATTAGGCGGGAAGACGAAAACATGGAGGTCAGGGGCATACGGAAGACCAGAGACGGCAACTCGTTGGTGGAACTGGGCAACCAGTCACAAGAGTGCAAACTATTCTACAAGTCAATGCAGGATGCACTAGGGGATACGTGTGTCATGCATAATCTCACGCCACGGGCACGCGTAGAGATACGAGATTTGGAGTGCCTGACCACAGAGGTAAGGTTGGCAATCCAAAGATAATTGAAATGATTGAAGGCGTTGTCATTGTCAACAATACTATTTATTTCAATAAATAGTATTACTGACTTCCAGACAGCAGAAAACTGATGATGCCATCGAAAGCTGCTCTTATTGAAATAAATAGTATTGCTGACTATGACAACGCCTTCAATCATTTCAATTATGTAAACGTCAACTACGACTCACCACTAGACCAATAATCCAAAGACAAACCAATGCCGGCCCGAACGATGTGAAGGCGAAGACTTCTCTACATGTTAGACACAGCGGGGAAAATCCTGGAGAGACTCTTCAAGCCGCGATTACTAGTAGCTATCGAAGCTGCACGAGATTTGTCTGACCAACAGCACGGATTCAGAAGAGGGCATTCTACGATAGGAGCCATACGGGAAGTTATCAGAGCCGTAGACAGGGCGAACGTGGCATGCCACACAGCCCGCCCATTTGTTCTTCTTGTGACCTTGGACGTTAAAAACACTTTTAACTCGGTAAGGTGGGTCGATTTTCTAGAGGCACTAGAAATCACTTTTACAGTCCCCAAATATCTTACCCGTATGGCAAGGAACTACTTCAATGACCGTTCCCTCTTATACGAGACAAGTCGGCAGAAATCTATGCCAGTTACCGTTGGTGTTGCACAGGGATGGATCTTAGGCCCATATTTCTGGAATTCAGTACAGAGAGGATAGGACAGCATATGAATGTCAGTATACGACACAGCGGCCGTTATAGAACCCCGTAGCGTCCAGTTGGCTCAACTTAGGTTAAACCAGGTGAGGCGCGTCAATGACTGGATGGAAGGCCACAGTCTCCAACTGGCACTTGCTTAAACGGAGATCGTGGGCTTCACCAGAAAAAGAACCCTCACCATCCCACTCATGCAAGTAGGAAGAGAAATATTATTGACAAAGCCGTTTGCAAACCATCTGGGGGAATTCTGGACACAAAGCTGACCTAATGACCCTACATAAGGAAGACTGCTGACAAAGCTGCAACTACAACTCCAGCGCTGAGAAGGCTAATGGCTAACGTAGACGGCCCCCGGTCGAATGGAAAGAGATTCCTTATGTCGACGGTACAGCCAATACTACTATGCTGAGCCGAATTGTGGACTGAAGCACTAGCTGTGAAGAAATACAGAACACGGATCACAGCGGTGCAGCGTAGGGGAGCGCTAAAAGTGGCATGCTCTTAACGAACAAGCGTCTCCAAAGACGCTATCCTGGTGATCCCTGGAGTAATACCTATCGGCCAGCTCGCGCTGGAGCGCAAGCGAATCTACGATAGGAGCGTAGTCGAAGGAAGAGTGAACGCGACACAAGAGGAACGGCGAAGGAAAATGAAGCACGGGCAGGAACGTTGGAACTTGGGACCAAAGGGAGGTGGACGCACCAGCCTATCAATCAATTGTCACAATGGATGCAACGGAAGTTTGGTTAAGTGAATTTCTTCCTCTCCCAGTTCCTGACATACCATGGCTACTTCAGAGATCTCTACCGCATAGGAAAGGTTACATCACCCTACTGTAAATAAATTAGACACCTCTGAGCCCACAATTTTCCAGTGCACAAACTGGGAAAGGGAACGCGATAGGCTGGAGGAAACGACAGGTAGCTTCACGCCAGAGAACACTGTGGAAGTCATGATGAAAAATGAGAAGTCCTGGAACGCAATCTCCCACTTTATAGAAAACGTCCTGCGGGCAAAGAAGAACGAAAGCTGTCTAGACAACTGTAACGTATAAGACAGAACAAATGCAGAGACACACATTAAGAAAGGCCCCAACCCGAAGTAATGGAAAAGCGTTTCCAGGTTGCGGTCAGAAGAAGTAACAGGTGGTTATTTTTAGTGCAGTCGCCTCGCATGAGGTAATCCCACATAGTTGAGCAACCGGTTTTGCTCTTCGCCTTTTGAAGGTTTTTTTTTTCACCAATGAAAATAATAATAATAATAATAATAATAATAATAATAATAATAATAATAATAATAATAATAATAATAGTATTAATAATAATAGTAATAGTAATAATTGAATTGGTTTCTTTATTTATCATCACTTTAGGGTCCTGATAAGTCTTGCGACTTAACATCAGGTGACCAGTTTGTTACAAGTATGTATTGTTTGTTACAAATATATTTATGATACAATAGTTTGCATATGAATTTGGGAGTTATCAGGTATAATGTTTTATGCTACATGTAGTTTACTGGATTTTTTTTATATGTTACATAATGTTACAGGTTTAAAATGTTCCATAAAGAGGAAAGTTACATTTCAATCTTTTACAAAGTGTTCATAGTTTACAGCAGATTACAATTTGTTCATAAAGGTACTATTCTTATAGTAAAAATATTATTAATACATACCTAACATTTTAGAAAATGTACATAATATAATGAACAATATACTAATGTTATCACTCATGTAAATTTTAATTTAATTCTGTACTTTCAAACAAGCATTTTTGGGAATAACAGTTTTGTTAATTTTTGTCTACTTTCTGTACAGTCATTTTAAATATATTTTACAATAAGTGACTCAATATAATTTTGTAATGATACAATAGTATTTACAAGACACCTGTACGTTGAGAATGTTTGTGTTAAGTACAGTGTTACTCCACTTCTATATTTTGTAACTATAGTTTCATTTTTCTAATATTCTTTGCTTTGGCATTTATATCTTCTGGGATGCTCTTGAAGATTGTAGGAATAACATATTTGAGTCTTTTTTCTCCATATTTGTTGTTTGATCTTGGCACATTAAATTTTTTCTTACTAATGTTATAAATGTCATCTGTTATTTCTTTGTATTTTCTTGTGTTAAGGTTTTTTATTATGCGAATATATTTGTAGAAACTTCTGGGAGTCAGTGTATCACAATTTATGAGGAGTTGGTTTTTTGTTTCTTTGTCATTTCCTGATACAATTTAAGATTTTTTGTAGAAGCATATTTAATTTTCAGTTGTCAATGGCTACAACAATCCCACACTTCTACTCCATATCAGACGATGGATTCAACCAGTGATTTGAACAGATTTCTTCTTGACTTTTGGTTAACAAAATTTTTGATAGTTTACATACATCCTGAAACGCTTTTAAGCTTGTTGAACACCATATCAATATGTTTAGAGAATTTCATTTGTGTGTCAAGAATTATTCCTAAATTGCCACTTTTCAAGCATCGTTTATTGTGCAAGAGGATTGTTCCATGCATGAAGTTAGTCATATGTTACGTTCGAAAGTACATTGCCTTGGTTTTGTTTACGTTTATATATAGATTATTTTCATAAGACCATTTCAAATTGGAACCAAGTTCATTTTGTATTGTCTGTTGACAATTTTAGTTATTTTTGTGGGCAAATAGTAAGACAGCATCATCTACATATATGAGTTTGATTTTGTTTTTAGAATTATGAATATCATTTACATATATTAGATACAGGAGAGGCCCTGAGCAACTTCCTTGTGGGACCCCATAGTCCATTGCATACAGCTGGCTATTTGTGTCTTTCACTTTGACGATGAACTTTCGGTTTTTTAGATAAAGTTGGAGTAATTTTTTTGGGGGGGGGGGTCTAACTTCCACAGACATACCAAAAGCAAAATTTAATGATTTCAACTATTACATACTTGATGACTTAGGCTTGATTCCTTGTGATATTTTTCTTGTGTGTTCAAAACTGAAAACACTCCTGAATCGATTTTCTTACACTATTCACCATATTTTGAGCATATGCTTCCATTAGAAAAAACAAAAACAAAAACCCTAGAGAAAACATGTCTGTGTTCTCAAAATATTTGACATGATACATAAAGACAATGTTCTACTAGAATTCTCTTGCATGCCAAGGTAATGTTGCATTAGTCAAATAGCTGAGAACATTCAAAAGATTGTGGCCATGAAAGCCAATGGCTTCACATACTCCACTATCTTTTGAACTGTATGAAATGTGTGAGGGAGAAGTACAATATGTGCATGTTTTCTTGAGCTCTGGAATCCCTTCTCAACCTTTTAACCCTATGTAGTTGAATAATGAACAAAAGTAACAACAAAGCAAAATTAGTAACATTTGAAAATATAAATTTTTACTCACAAGTTATAGAAAATTGTTTTCATTGTCAAATGAATTACAGAGTTGAGTTTTTAGTATTTATAAGAAAATACATAATTATACATACTCCCAGCTCTACTCCTACTATACCTAGCAAAAGGTGAGCTCAACTAAAAGTGCACATAGTAAAGCTACATTTATATCCAGAAACAAAACAAGGGGCCATCTAAGCATTCGCTTAATGGATCAGAGAAACTGGACCATAACCTGATCAAGATGGGGTCATTGATCCAGAAGCTGAAGTACATTACTCATTACAGGTACATTAAGTATTGTTAAAATTATATAATCCAATGTAAACTAATGCATTCAATACCACAGTTAAAATGAATATTATTTTTCCTTTTGATGGTCAGTATAGTTTCTAATTGTATAGAAACAGTTATGCAGCAGAAAAGATTTTACTTTTAACTTAAATTTGTGTATTGATTTTGAATTTCAATGTCATCTGGCAATGTATTAAAGTAACTTACTTATATATATTATATGCAGATTTTTTTATAGTAACCTGTTTATACTGACACCTGATGAAAGTGATTTCTATGATGAGTGTTGTAATTATAAATATCAGTATTGCATGAAAATATGTTCCCACCATCAAGTAAGTCAGTTTTGACAAACTGTAGAAAGATATAAACAAATAGCCAAGGCAATGGTAAGATTCCAAGCTCAACGAAGAGGCACTTGCTGAAATCACATGAATGGCATATTATTCAAATAATTTTTTTCTTTAATCTAGAAGTCTGGGTACTGTAGGATGAGTTTCCCCAACATATTATGCCATATCACAGGGAATGTACATTTACAAAATCCATGCCACAAGCTGCATGAAGGTTGACAGAATTTGAATGAATTCTGAATGCATATCATAATGAACTCAATTTAGTGTTTAATTCAGTTATATGGATATTCCATTTGAGGTTTGACTGAATTGAGAGACCCAGAAATTTTATATACCCTTATACACTCATACATTAATACACCCATAGGTTCTCATTTTTTTTTTTCATCGTATTTTTCAATCATTGTTCTTTATATTTCAGTCAATCTGAAAATTTCTATTCAAATTATCATTTACAATTACTTATTATTTGGTATATAATATTATACATTTTGAAGAAACATTTTGTTTATAACAGGTAACTGTGTAAAACAGTAGAAAAAGTGTGCTGTACTTGAGAAAAGAATAATGCATGAATTCAAATTATTTTTTCTCAGTTACATTTTTATTTTATTCTGAAAGATGAATAAAGCTTATTTGGACATGTATATATTTAAAATTTGGAAAAATTTTAAAATTTTAATTTTGGAGTTCAATAAAAAATATGTAACCCTGAGGAGAATTCATTTTTGAATAAGATATTTCTTCAATGTGAAGAATCATGTACTAATAAAACATTATTCACAAACATCATTTCATTTTCTTTCAATTACATCATTCTGTGTTTTTTTTTTCAATGCACAAAACTCAGATTTCTCAGTGGTAAGTATTTCATGAGAATGGTTGTATCTGGAGGTCAAAATAGTTTTATTCACTTTTAATCTCCAAGAAAAACATTTTGTTAGTGAAAATATTTTTAAATTGAGAGGTAGTAAAATTTGGGGTGCCCAGAGAAGGGGCAATTAAAGCAATTTCCCCCAGCCCTGAATTTTTTATTTATTCAGAAGATATACAAATTCCTATACTTCAAATTGAAATGAACATTGTAAGTTATATCTGATGCTTGGGGAAATGATGTCTGTTAAAGTATTGAGGGGATATATTTGTTTAAAATATATCATTCTACTAACCCAGGTCCCTTGTTTTCTCTAGGTGTCACTGATTAAAATATTAGTAAAACAGTTTCTTTTACAATGGATACTCAGGTGTGCCCTGTTTCACTCATTATTTATATTGTCTTTCTGTAGTCTAAAGAAATAAATTCTTTTGATGTAGGGGGCAGGAATAGAACTTCTCCTTGAAATAATTAGCCTCCCTGGATCTACTGTCTTAGGTCTCTTGTTTTCTCTGGGTACCCCTGTGAATATCAATGTAAGTTTTAATTTTGTTCTCTTCTCAATTTCATTATTAATCTACCTTAGAAAAACAAAAATTTCCCAATTAATTATTATTTCTTGAAAAGAACACATGGCATTGAAGTAACAATGTAATAGAATTTTTTTTTTATTAATTACAGCATTGAAAATAAATTTACAACAAATTGCTTACAAATGGTAACATTTTTTGACTATTTTAGACTTAACATTTTACATTAAATTAATATATAATTAATCTAGTTGGTTTTGTGCAGCATTCTTAATAGAATTCAAGAAAGATAAATTTTCTTTGAAGCAAGATCTGCAAGTGCAATTGCTTATTTTTAAAAACTGCAACTTGTATTCTAGTTTTTCAGCTATCTCTTGCAAACCTCTCTTTGGCAAAAGAAGTCTAGGAGATTTGAATTTGGAATTTTCAAAGATTTGTCATTTTTGAAAATTTAGATTTTTTAATAGAAATTAAACTCATACCATAATAATGAGTGCACTTTGCTCTATTTAAAAAAAATTAGAAAAAAATTACAGAAAAATTCAAAGAAAAAATATTCTTCTGAGAATCATGGGAATCCAACCATGGCCTTCAGAATGAGAGCCAGAATGAAAACTGCTAACCAACAAAACAGCAGCCAATGGTAATCTTATGTGGTACACAAATATTGATACTTGAAAACTGTTGAGAATTCAAGAAAATTTGTAAGAGATTATTTGGGTGTCCCATGGCATAGTGGTCAGACTACACATCTTCCATCTCTGGTGCCTGGTTTGATCCCAGGCGATTCAAAGTGGAATTTGTGGTGGATGAAATGGGTTCTTGGAGGTTTTCTCAGGGTACTCCAGTTTCCCCAGCCAATCTGGATTCCACCAGGTTGCTCCATCAATCATTCCCTACCCTATCCTGTCCTATCCCATCATTAACCGCTATTCCACTGAGGATCTAAGGATTACTGCGGCTTCTAGGCGATAATCAAGGAGTGAGCTAGGATGGTATGCTGCTACCTCTGCGGGTTATCAGTATGGTAGGGTCCTGGCCTGGAGAACTAGAGAGAGGGAGAAATGATGAGGGAGTGCAGGACACCCCCTCCCAAGACCCTAGATGGTAAAGAGTGGCTGTAATGCCAGGACAGGGTGAGGGGTATAGCTAGGAGCTGACCCCTGAGGTAAAAAACTGAGTTTAGTTACATAAGAGATTATTTGAAGTATTTGTGAATCAGGAGGAATGTTATTATAGTTAATTAATGAAACAACTGGATAAAAGGGAATATAATTGGTATATTCCCTGGGTATATAAGTTTTCTTATTTACCCATTTATCAACATATTAATTTTAATATTTGATTATAATTACAATAACAAAATTTCATTTCCAATTAAAATTAATTAAAATTTTTAGAAATTCAAGCATATCTTTGCTATTAGAAGCATTTATTTGATGTTGTATTGCTTCTGAAAAAGATCTATTTTAGTGGGCCTTGCATTACAAGATACTCATGATCCCCATGACTTTTAGGTTCAAGAAATGTTTGTAAATGGAAGATAATGAACATATTTTGAATGAAATATTAGAAGAAGCTGACAAAGCCATGAAAACATTACTTCCCACAAAAAGTAAAGGCAGGTATGAAAGAGAATAGAACATGTATAAATGTTTGGTAATAAAAAAATGAATCACCTCTGACTAAGAAGTTTTGCTGGCGTACTTTTTACAATTAGTAAACACAACTAATGTTTATATTTTTTACACTTGTAAGAAGCTAAGACCAAATGTTCAACTTGTAATAATTTAATTTATTCACATTAAATATTTTATGTTGTTCCATTAATCAGCTATTGTCAAATCAATGTTTACTTCACCAACTTTTTTTTTATTTTTATTGTGTATATTTTGTTGATGTAGGTATGTAATCTATTATGTACATTTTTGTTCATGTTTTATGGCTGATTGGAAATACCTTGGCGATGTCTGTGTTACAGTGACTTAATTAAATGATTTTGAAGATTTTTCAGAATTCTGAATGGTAGTTGTTGAGTTTTAATTGAACAGTGGAGTTTTAATTGCATGCACACAATTAGTAATAGTCAATGCACAATGCACAATTAGTAATATCAATGATGATAGTAACAATCAATGATTTTTCATGGAATTAATGAATTTGTTTAATTCACCAAAAAAAATTATTAAAAAGCTTCTAATGTAAATATTAACAAGCAAATATTTCAAAAAAAGTATAAACATTATGTTATTAAATAATCAAAAGCCTGAATGAAAATTTTCCAACCTTTTTTGGTTAAGCATATTTTCATCAAAATCTCAACATTGAGTGCAGTAAATGTAATAATAATAATAATAATAATAATAATAATAATAATAATAATAATAATAATAATATTTTATTGCTTATAGACTTGCACAAAGTATCAAGCAAAGTCTGTCTAGTAATTAATTTAAATTACAGGAAGTTAATTACATATCTTACAGTATTAATTCAAATAATTTACTTGATAGCTTACATGGTTATTAAAGCATGCAAGCTGTAGAATCAAGATGCAAGAAGCAAGCTGTAGAATCAAAATAATATATTTCTTCATTTTATTATTTGTATGTGTAACAAGAACAAGTTTCTGAATTTCAGAGGTTGAATTTTAACTGTGAATACATTTCAACAATTCATGTAGGCTATATGCAAGTAGGATTTCTGTCAGGATATATCATGTAGGCAAATTTAACAGGTCAGCTTTCAGCAGTAGGTGACTCCCCCTCTCCCCTGCATTCAAGCACATTAAGGGACTTAATAGTATGACCAAGCAATCCATTCATTTTTAAAGTAGAAGCACCATTCTAAAATTCGGAGCACATTGTGTACTACTAACAAAAACAGATTGCTAAGTATTCAGGCCAAGGTGGAATTCCATACTTGGAATCATCAATATTGCTCAAATAAAACTGAAGAAAACTGATTAGATATTTTAATCATAAAATAATGTCTTCCAACCAGGGGGGGGGGGTATTTCCTTTATGAATGCAATTTTTTTAAGATTCAAGTTAACATTTCTTTATTAGAAAAAATGAGGGTGCCGAACTGAAATTGCCCTCTCTATGAAAAATTATCAGGGTTCACCCCTCTGTCAGTGTCAATAATTGGCTTTAAAATTTTGTCATGAATTACTTAAATTACGAAATCTGTAGGACTTACTGTCTTAAGTACTGATTTCGTGACTTAAATGTACGCGCGCTACTCCTTCCGGAATGTGGCGCTTTGTCATTCGAAGCGGTAATGTTGCAAACTAAGATGGCTGGTGTTTCTGCCGTGGTAACTATTTGAGCCGCCAGAGGGTGTTTCAACCTTGCACTAGTAACTCTACTATCATTTACACATTCTGGTTGTGGTTTGTTACTTCCATTGTGGAAATAATTCCACCATATATGGTAGGAAATATTTCCACCATGTTATCGTTAGTATTATGATGAGTTCGCGACTAATCTATTAAGCAAATATATAGCCTTTACCTTTGTACCAATATCGAGGAATCATATCCATATGGGAAATTTTTAAGCGAATATTTTTACTACTTGAGATTTTTATTTGTTTATTTTTTTTATAAATTTACAATCTACCTATTACAAAATAATAAGTAAATGTGATGTCTATTTATTGTCTATTATTATGACAATGATTAGTAGTGAAGGTATTCCATCAGTATTCTTCATCTTCTTCTTCGTACTATAGCAAAAAGCAATTATTAGTTTATTTTCTCGTGATAATTTTGAGTTGTATCCTAGTATCCAGTATAGTTTTCTTACTTGAAGTTGTAGGTTGCTTTTTGCTTTAGGTGCTTGGCGAAAATGTGATGCTTCCATGTTAAACGTTTGCCTAGATGTACCTCGAAGTATTTTACACTTTCCATTTGTAATATTAGATTATTGTTGGTGTGGACAGTAGGACATTTGTTTCTTCTCAGGGTAAAAGTTATATGGACTGATTTCTTTTCGTTGATTTTTATTTTCCACATCTTGGCCCATTTTTCAATCATTGTAAGATGTTCTTGTAAATGTCTTGATGCGACATTTGGGTCGTCATCCGAAGCTAGTATGACCGTATCATCTGCCAAAGTGGCTATGGTTGTTTTATCTGTTTCTGGTATATCACTCGTATAGAGTTAGTAAAGAATAGGGCCAAGTACACTTGAGAATTTGAAACAAAAAATCTGAATGAATAATCAATTTGTGCGAATTAAATACAGTAAAAATGATTTTACTGATTAATTAACCTGATAAAGATTTACATAATGAAAAGAACATTATTACACAGTTACTTACTGTTTAATGCAGAAACACAGGGATAATGTTAGGCAATGTCAAACATGTGGAATGAAATAACATTATTTATGGAGATTGTAGATAACAATATACTAAGCACTTGATGTTGGCAGCACTACCGCCGAGCCTCATCTCTTTGAATCTGTAGAATGCACCTTTGGGACAGGGGCAAGCATGGGCGCAGCAATGCATTAATGTGAATAAAGTGTGTTGTGTTTACAACTGCAAGTTTCGTTTCACAAGACCAAAACCGAAATTCGGTAACCGTCTAAACATTGTAAGCCCAACGCTAATTTTCTAAATTTTGAGACTTGCAATAATTTTCCTCGTGGTAATAAGTGAACAATCTGGAATGCAAAGAGCTCTCTGGCGATCTTTTCAACGTGTGTTGAATTCGACGAGGGTAATAATAATAATAATAATAATAATAATAATAATAATAATAATAATAATAATAATTAGGCAGATTTAAAACACTGTAGGCTCATCTCCATAATCCTTCATGAACTCACATGATAATTACACAATTTAGAGATTTTTTTAATAAGAAGCGTGTCATACTTGATCACTCTGTGTGGCAGAAACTGCAGCTACCTCCACCTTATAATTCGTATCTCGTCTCACAGCAAATTGCCATATTTTCTTACACCTCGAGAAATTCTGTCCGGTCAGCATTATGGGCAGCATAGTGATCTAGAGTTGTAGATGGCTGACGAACTCTGATATCTATCCCAGGTTGCAGACTTCCATGACAACGTGATGTTGATCCCACGATATGACAAATGTTTCGGTTCTGGTGATGATTATGCGAAAAAATCTCCAACTTGTGCTGTAGCTGCTACAATAAGGTTTTCCCATGAAATTGTGTTTCCTTTTTGTTGGCGATCTAGGGAAACTCGTTTTCTGGATACACCTCATAGTAAGATTCGTCTAAAAATAGTGCCAATTCATTCGTTTTGACGAGAACAATTGAATAATCATTTGATTATCTCCGCAGGTGCCTTAAAACTTCCCCAAAACGCGTTTTAGTTGCTTAAACACCCCGAAAATAGTTTTTCGATAATTCTCTTAGAATATCCTCGAAGCATCCGAAAAAAAAAAATCATCAGATCCTGACTGTTTGAACCTCAAAATGGGACCAAACAAATTAGATCGAGAACTAACACAATAAAATTTAGAACAAACACGATCAACTTGAGACCAAATGCAATCGGTTCGAGACTTATCTTCATGTAGAAACCAAACATCAAAACAAATGAGAAGCAATCAGACAATTGTTTTAGTTGACAATAAAGACAAGGCAAGTGGTCGAAGTTGTCGTACTTCTCCTGGAAATTGATTATGCCGTGTATTAAGAAAAGGGAAGCGAACTGCATAAACCAACAAATCGGTGCTGCATTTAACCCTTGAGTACTCGCACGGGCCATTTTATTTTTGTTAGCACGCAACTTCTAATGAGTTGAGAGTGGTGGGTGTATCCGTAGCTTCAAATAATATGTCACTCTTGCGAACCAGTATGCTGCAGAGCTTTTCATTGTAAGCATGTTGTTGTTAGACATTTTTAAAGTCGGTTGGGTAACAATTTTAGCCCACGCGAGAAATACTACAGTGAGTAATTGAAAGGAAATTTGCTATACGGGAAATATACTATTGTCTGAACCATGTACTCCAGTGATATATTATTGTCATGACCGCTCAATGAATCAAGATAAATTATAAACGGAAAATTCAAGTATTTTCCTATGTCTTTTATCCCCATTCTTCATCCGGGAGGCAACACAGGTAGATTTAAATACCATACGTTAAAGTAATATGACTTTCACTTTATATTCAAATATACATTTTGAGACAATAAAGTACGTATTCAGAAAGTTTTTACGAAACTCGTAAGGGCTAAAAAATACACTTTTATCTTGGGCTACGTATGTAGCCCGCGCGAGCAATTGTGTTACAAAACGGGATGCGAGTACTGCAGGGTAAATAATAATGGAGAATGGAGAGGTTTAGCAAATTCATTCGGTGTGAAGTATGTACATGAAATATTATACGAACACAAGTATCAAGATGAAAATAAGCCACTTAGGGCCAGAAGGAGAGTGAAAATTACAGAAGAACATAATGAATTAATGTTTTATTACACAGACAGAAGAATATCGCAGGCCTACACCAAAAGACTTCCGCGGAAATCTATATAAATAAAAATGAATCGCCGAAATGGATGTACGCGCATAACTTCCGAACGACTGCACAGAGAGAGAGAGAGAGAGAGAGAGAGAGAGAGAGAGAGAGCGAGAGAGAGAGAGAGCGAGAGCGAGAGAGAGAGCGAGAGCGAGAGAGCGAGAGAGAGAGAGCGCGAGAGAGAGAGAGCGCAAGAGAGAGAGCGCGAGAGAGAGAGAGATAGCGCGAGAGAGAGCGCGCGAGAGAGAGAGCGCGAGAGAGAGCGCGAAGAAGAGAGCGCGAGAGAGAGAGCGCGAGAGAGAGAGCGCGAAGAAGAGAGAGGCGCAGAGAGAGAGAGCGCGAGAGAGAGAGCGCAGAGAGAGAGCGCGAGAGAAGCGCGAGAGAAGCGCGAAGAAGCGCGAGAAGAGACCGAGAAGCGCGAGAGAAGCGAGAGAGAGAGCGCAGAAGAGAGCGCGAGAAGAAGCGCGAGAGAAGCGCGAGAGAGAAGCGCGAAGAGAAAGACGCGAAAGAGCGCGAGAGAAGCGCAGAAGAAGACGCGAAGAACGCAGAGAAGAGAGCGCGAGAGAAGAGCGCGAGAGAAGCGACGCGAAGAAGAGCGCGAGAGAGAAGCGCGAGAAAGCCGAAAGACGAAAAGACGCGAAGAAGCGCGAAAAGCGCGAAGAAGCAGAGAAAGCGAAGAGCAAGCGAAAACGCAAGAAGCGAAGAAGCGAAAGCGAAGAGCAAGAAGCGAAGAAGCGAAGCAGAAGCAAGCGAAGAAGCAGAAGACGAAGAGACGAAGAGAAGCGAGAGAAGCGCGAAGAGAAGCGCGAAGAAGCGCAGAGAGAACGCAGAGAAGCGGCGAAGAGAGAAGCGCAGAAGAAGAGACGCGAGAGAGCCGAGAGAGAAGAGCGCAGAGAAGAAGCGCGAGAGAGAGAGCGCGAAGAGAGAGCGCGAGAGAGAGCGCGAGAAGAGAAGAGCGAGAGAAGCGAGAAAGCGAAGAGAGAGAAGCGCAGAAGAAGAGCGCGAAGAAAGCGCGAGAGAGAAGCGAGAGAAAGCGCAAGAAAGGAAGAACGCGAAGAAGAGCGCAGAGAAAGCGCAGAGAGAAGCGCAGAAGAGAACGCGAGAGAAGGGAGAGAGCGCGAAGGCGCGAGAGCGCGCGAGAGAGCGCGAGAGAGCGCGAGAGAGAGCGAGAGAGGCGAGAGAAGCGAGAGAGGCGAGAGCGAGAGAGAGAGAGAGAGAGTAAAAAAAAACAGGTCCATTTTTGCAAAGGCATTTTTTTTTAATATTATCCTTCCAATGAATGCCAATGCGAAACTAAATCCTTTTTGTGAAACTAAAAGGCCACGTAATTCACACCAGACGTTTCTGAAAGCACCTCGCTGATGCCTTAGATCTAGAAGTGGTCGATTGGTTTGGTTTTTTCGTGTTTCCGGACGCGTCAACGGCTTTGGTCATTAGTCCCGTTAGTATAGTGCATGTTTGTTTCTCGGGAGATGGCGGTGGTCTTGCCCAGCTGGATGGCGAGATCCGGCGCCGACCTACCGTCGGCTAGTGGGTTTTCCCCCTAACCAGGGCTCCCCCACCAGCGGGACACCGCCCCAGCCGGCACAAGCTCCAAGCTCCCGACCGGTCTCCCGGAATGTGTGGTAGTGTAGTGCATGTTAGTGTAAGTGTGTGTGTGTACGGGGGAGAGGATAGGAGGAAGGAAAGATCGCGCGCGGTCTGTGGCCCGTTTCATAAGGTACTGCTCCGGCATTCAACTGGCGTTGATCGGAGAAACCATGGAAAACTACCGATCAGTGCAGCCGGCCGCTACAATTCTCCTCCAGCGACTGCGACTGAATTCGACCTAGCTGAAAAGCTAGTGTCGAAAACCCTGCCGCCGTGGGGAGTGGGAACCTAGGACCTCCTGGTCAGAAGCGCTGCAGTGACATCAGTTGATGCACTGAGCTACCGCTCCCGATAGAAGTGGCCGAATTAGGGTGTTACTTTGTCGAGTAACATAAAGACGCCACGCGCTTAGTCGAGTGATGAAAACGCACGCGTGCTGCCCAGGGTTGGAGAGGCCTGCTCGTCCAGGGTTGCGGCAGAGGATGCGGCACGGAGCGCAACACGAGCTGGGGAGCAAGGAGAGCGCGCGCTCTGGTGAAAAGTGGGAGCACTGCAGCCCGGCGCCGCTCCGGCCGAGGAAGTTTTATTTATCGCCCATCGCTTAAGGTTGCTTAACAAGCCGGATCAGAATGTAGCCCAGTGAGATACTTTCATTGCCGTACGAGTAGGTGGTTTCTTCACCATAAATAACGAAGTTCAATGTAGTCGTACGTCTTGCCAAGGGTCATGCAACGAATACGGGAAACGAAACTGGGAGCGAATGATGGATCATATTTCGACCGCCGTGCTCGTAATTCTTCGCGTCGTTTCTCTAAGGACAAATTCTTGTCCTTTTCGCTCTTTCGGCAAGAACTGAGGTGAATGTGACTCGGCATTGCTGTTTCCTACGTGATGAATTAAAACCGATTTCATTTCACTTAGAAACAGATTAGGCTTTTTAATAATTTACGTCAACTATGGGAGAATCTGGTCATATTTACGGTGGCGACATCCCAATAATTGGAATAAAGCACAAGGTCAGTGTTCTTAAAAAACAAGCTAATTTATTTCATTTGTACCCCAACTGTATTTCTTAGTTTGCTTTATTTAAAAGTATCATCAAGTCTTGCGGTATTTGTTTATGAAACTATCTTTGAAATATTTAATATATTACACAACATTTAACAACATTTCAAAGATAGTTTCCGCGATTAAATATGATGGATGTTTTTCACCATTCACGGCAAAAGTATTCCACGAGAATTGTGTTTTTTCTCCAACCAGACATCAAGTCTTTGAAAGACCGTCTTCATTTTATACTTACGGAAATGCAGACCTGAATAAATGATTATTGCCAGTAGATATAAAATGTAATAATAATATTCTTCTTCTTAAAATAGTGCCGAACTTTTATAGACAATACAAACCACTTACGTGAAAGAACTTTTTAAATATATCATGGGAACGTTGAATGTAAACATTGTGAAACGTAAGTGGATCTCTGTTCTTTTGTCAAATTCACTTAAATGTTCATGTGAATCAGTCTATATTAGAAGAAATGAATGAAACTTCAGAAATAATAGCTGATAGATTAATTAATTTGAAAAACAAAATTCCGCTGAAACCGTCAGCATTACAGAAAAACACCCACTTTTAAATGAATGAACCCAATAAAAGACGACTTCCGAAAAGAACGGGCATACACTTCTGTTGAAAACTTGGAATGGCTTTAATTCATGGACAATGAACGCAATTCAATGATTCAAAATACTTAAAAAAGGATTGCTCTACCTTGATAAAAGCAATGTGATTGTCACTTTGTTCCAAAAAATAAGTATGCTTACGTACAGTCACGAAATATGTGCGCCGAAGTTAGCGAATAATATTTTCTAGGGTAGAAGTAATGTACATACATTACTTTAATGAAACACGACCTGTTTCGTAGCGAATGCGAGCTTTCTTTTTAACAAAAGGTGCCAGAATTCTGGCGTGCGTTGCCGGTGGAATTTGTAGAGAACAAAACGGGAACACAGATTTCATAAAGTACTCTCGTTTCCTCTTTCTGTCATTCCACCATCTGCTCCGTTCTCATCTTCAGCCTCTCACTTCTTTCCCTGCCATCTTTCAACATATTCATCATGCTTTGTTGGCGGGATAACTCTGCAAACTGCACGCGATCATTGAAATATCTACCACTGTCAAACCCCGACGACAAATCTCAAACATTTACACTTAATTAAATTGATTCAATAAATTAGCTTTTGATAGATTAAGACAAAAGTATATTAATCATCAACTTTATAAAAAAAATTTGCTCTATTAAAAAAAAAAAAAAAAGTAAAATGAAATGAAATAAACGCAATTGAAAATCTTATAAAAACACAGAGATAAATCATTTAAAAAAAAAACAAGTTAAGAACTTTTAGAAGAATTTAATCACATTCCTGTACAATGATTCAAGAAAAAACTATGTATCTAGAGAGACAAATTTATACTCGCTCCCTACACTGATTTACACGCTACACTTTTCAAACGTAATCAAAATCATATCATCAATTTTTGTACAGTAAACTACAGTAACGTATTGTCTTCAAAAGCCTTTCGCTATGGAGGATGTGTTTCACAAGAAAATCGTTGTCGTTTTCACAAGAAAATCGCCAGCTGTAACTTCCGACATCATGAAAAATATATATTTCTCGTAAACGTGATATGGACAAAGTTATTTATTGCTGCGAAAATCTATATCGAGGTTTTCACGGAAAAATAGGTTTTGGCGATCACTGATGCTGAAAAGGCATGTTTCAAAGCGTATGTCTGCGTGTTGCCTACCTCTGAATCTATCTGCCAGTGTGCGTGACTGTACACCCGACTTAAAAATAATATCTCTCCTTTTTGCTTTTCGCAGTCGGGTAAAATGCCTTCATAACGGTTTGAAAGGTGTCATTAGTACCAGCATAGAGAAAAGGGTCTTTCCTTCAGGCCCGCAACATCGTAAAGTGCGTTTTGAGAAAGTACCAGGGGAAATGTTGAAAGAAGACGGTAGGGCTCTTCCCTTACCTAAATAGATCATTGGGTGTCTCAAAATGATTTTGTGGGCTGTAAACTCCACAAACCGCGGGCTTTGACTGCACAGTTGGCTCACTATCACTTCACTACACTTGTTAGTAGAATGATGAATAGTACTCCAGGTGAATGCCGGAGCAGTACGCTAACAAACGGGCTACGGATCGCGCTCAATCTTTCCTTCCTCCTCTTTGTCCTGTCCTCACCCCTTACTTATACATACCCTTACGTGCTCTACATTATGACACTTGTTGATAGACCATTCGGGAGGTTAGAGTTTGTCCCAGCTTCCCTGCTGAGATACCTGGTTAAGGGAAACCCCGTTAGCCGTCGGAGATCGATGCCGGATCTCTCCATTCAGCGGGGGAAGATCACCGCTACCGCCCACAATAAAAGATGCACTTCACATACGGGACTAATTACCTTAGCAGTTACCGGGAGCGGTAGCTCAGTGCATCAACTGATGTCACTGCAACGCCTTTGACCGAGAGGTCCTAGGTTCGAGTCCTGACGGCGGCAAGATTTTCGACACTAGCTGTTCAGCTAGGTCGAATTCAGTCGCTGTCTGGAGGAGACTTGTAGCGGCAGGCTGCTCTGATGGGTAGTTTTCCGTGGTTGCTCCGATCAACACCAGGCGAATGCCGGAGCGGTACCCTACCAAACGGGCCACGGACCGCGCGCGATCTGTTCTTCCTCTTCCTTGACCCATCCTCTCCCCTTACACCCACACTTACACTAACATACACTACACTACCACATATGCCGGGAGACCTGTCGGAAGCTTAGAGCTTGTCCCGGCTGGGGTGGTGCCCCGCTGGTGGGAGAGTCCTGGATAGGGGGAAACCCCACTAGCCGACGGTATGTCGGCGCCGGATCTCGCCATCCAGCGGGGGAAGATCACCGACATCTCCCGAGAAAAAAAACTTGCACTACACTCACGGGACTAATGACCGAAGCAGTTGACGCGCCTGGAAACACGAAAAAATCAATCAATCAAAAAAACCTTAGCAGTTAACGCTTGCGGAAACATTAAGTCGGTCAATCAAAAGCGGGATTACCCCGCGCCGCATCCTCTCTCGCTCCTGAGCCGCTGGCGAGTCCAGTGCCGAGTAGTGATGCGACATCGATAACAAAACATCGATGTTAATAAAACATTGGTAAAAAACATCGATGTTTTTTAACATCGATGTTTTCAAGCTGGTTTAGTTGCCTCTAACATTACATTTGAATGCTACAAAATTTAATTTGACAGTGTCCGTTTTTGTTACTTCGGCGAATGAGGTTACGATAAGAAGAGACAGGCCATACGCCCACAGCGGATACGTTGACCACCTCTCAATGTACGAAATGAATATGACGAGGAAATATAAGGTCATGGCGGTCATCTCGGGCGAGAGAGAGTTTGGTCAATGAATATAGTACAAACAGCGTTTCTTTGGTTACGACACAAGGACTAACACCATCAGTTATAAATTATTTTATTAACTTTTACAGTTTGGTGATCACGGAAACTTTTTGTTCACAAACAAAACATCGAAACTGTAAAAACATCGAACACAAAAAAAAACAATGTTAAAGAAACATCGACTTTAATGTATAGATGTTTAAAATATCGATGTTTCTACAAAATAATCAACATCACTGTCTTATTCCTAGCGCCGAGCAGCGGGTAACACGGGCAGCAGACCGCGGCCTGCACGGCGCACCGCGGCGTGTGGACCACGAAGCAGCCCGCGGCCGCAGCTTCCTGCGCGGGACTCGACAGCTCATCTGCGATGACGGACGGCGCAGCGGGGCGGGGCGGGTAGAGGCGGGGCGGGGCGGGGCGGGGGGGGAGGGGGGGGGGCGAGGCGTCTGCGCACGACTGGAACGAGCCGCGCGCGCGAAAAACGTAAAACGCGCTGATAGCGGTAGGAAGCGTCCGAGAGGCTAATGGTCCTGCGGCGGCGAAGGGGGAGATACCGTAATAGGTTGGTCGGTGACGGAGCCACGACGGCAGGTTGGGAGTACAAATGCGACATCGCTAACAAAACAGCCATGTGTGTTAACATCGATGTTCAAAATTAAAACATCGATGTTAATAAAACATCGTCCCAAAAACATCGATATTATTAAACATCGATGTTTTAAAACTGTATTAGTACCATTGAAGTTGACGCGGAGGGGATTTAATTTGAAATTTTATTAATGTTAAACAGACAAATAGTAAAAAAACATCAGAACTGTTAACAAAACTTGGATAAATTGATGGCATAATTCAGAAATAATATAGGCATCTTTATGGACGAAAACTTGATTTTATTCATTATTCACAACTTTTCTCTGAAGAATATTCAACTTATGAATATCTGGAAATTATTATAGAATTTTGTTGTGATTTAAAAAATATCTACCACGTAGAAACATCGAACTCAAACCATCGATGATAAAAAACATCGGCTTAAAAAATCGATGTTAAATATATCGACATCGATGTGGAATCCCTAGTTGGAAGTTGTCGCAGACGGAGATGATGAAGGAAGTGACGGTTTTTGGTTGCTTCTTTTTAATTCGTGTGTGTAGAAAGAATTATACTTGGAGATGAGATGATTCGGAAGGCGGTGAAGAGAGCGTAATTAATGTTGGCGGAGATCGGAGGTTTGCGACTGTGAATACAAAGAAGTAGTGTAATCGAGAAGGATCCGGGAGGAGGCAGCTCGGTATGAAGGAGTTAGCAACAGCCAGGCAGCGAGCCGGCGGTGGTGGCGGCAGCAGGAATAATCACAATGTTATCGAGCGCTGCCAGTGGGAGCATTTATAGGCGTGGGCGAGACGACAACCAAGACGGGGATAAGTGGAAGGAACAAAAGAGAAGCAACAAGGGCATAGAACGGGGCGACAGCAGTGGCTAGAGTAGGAAGTAGAGGCAAAACGTTGGTGGGGGTGTCGCAGGCAGAGATGTGGTGGGTCATGGTGTGAGATGGCAACAGCCGTCGCAAAACAGGGGGGCGGAGGCGAGGACGGGGATTGGGACAGAAGCGGAAGCGGGAGTGGAGGCGGGTGTGGAGGCGGGTGTGGAGGCGGGTGTGGAGGCGGGTGTGGAGGCGGGTGTGGAGGCGGGGTGGAGGCGGGTGTGGAGGCGGGTGTGGAGGCGGGTGGGAGGCGGGGGGGTCGGGGGTGGAGGCGGCGTCGTGCCAGAGTGAAGGCGAAGGTGAAGACGAAGTCGAAGGCAAAGACGGAAGCGGAGGACGAGGTGGAACAGGAGGCGAAGACGTGGGCGGAGGCGGGACGCGGTAGCCGAGCGGGGAGGAGGCGGTCGTCGCTCCTGGCGCTGATGATTTATCGCGCGTCGTGTGAGCGGTCGCTCCCACCGCTATCATCTCCGTCACATTTCACGCTTTTCGCTACTGTCTTTGCATTTGTTCTCCAACCTCTGCACGAGTCGAGCTCACCGACCCTTTTCTCATCTCTCAGGAGTTGCATTGTGTCGCTTTACTGTCTTTCAATATATCTTAAATTTGCTAATTCGGTATCTTGAATCTAGAAGTCGAATTTGCTACTTTGTTTATGATTTCCTTCCCAGATGTTTTTCATGATTTGCATCCAAGACTGCTCCATTTTTGCCTTTAGTTTCTACATTTATTTATGGCCTTTTCCATTATTTACTTATCAGTGATTTGATTTGCTGCTAACAAAAGGATTTGCTGCGATTTGCTGCTAACAAAAGGATTTGCTGCAAGAACCGAATTTAATTTAGTTATTTACGTAGCGTCATAATCTGACATCTTGTTGGTATTTACTTTCTCTTTACACGTAATTCTATCAACTTTAGTGAGATGTATTCTCAATTGACCTATCATAACTCTTTTAAAAGTATTTAAAACTTAAATAATAATAATTAAATAATTCCCAACCGTAATAAAATAATATTTTTTACATTTTCTACACTCCCAGATAACTCGACGAAGAACAAGAAGCTGATTTCCATAAAAGGCGATTCGCGGAAAAATAAAGTGAAGACAAAATGCTTTCCTGGGAAAAACGCTTCCGAATTTACCTTTTGATAGTTAAATAATAATGATAATAATTTGGTGAGTTAATACCAATTGTTTTCTTTCTAATAATCCATTTTGCACTATTCACACTCTTCTGATTTCAAACAATTCTTATGATTAAAACTATATGATGTTTTCCAATGGATTATCTCAGTTGTACTCGGTAATAAATAACCTGGAAATATGTAAAAAATTGGTTTATTGATAATAATTGGTGTAAACCAAGAAGGACGTGGTAAAACAACAAAAATATTTTTCAACTTAGAATTATTAATTACGGTAGTAAAAGAAATGCAATTAAGAGTTCCCACCGGCTTAGGACGCTCAGGGCATCAACTGATGCCACTGCAGTACCTCTGGGAGGTTCTGGGGTTCGAGTTCCGACGGTGGCAATATAGTAACACTATATTTTCAGGTAGGTCGATTGATTGATTGATTGATTTTTTTTGTTTCCGGGCGCGTCAACTGCTCTGGTCATTAGTCCCGTTCGTGTAGTGCATGTTTCTTTTCCTTTCTCGGGAGATGGCGGTGATCTTCCCCCCTGGATGGTGAGATCTGGCGCCGACCTACCGTCGGCTAGCGGGGATTCCACCTAACCAGGACTCTCCCACCAGCGGGGCACCGCCCCAGCCGGGACAAGCTCTAAGCTCCCGACCGGTCTCCCGGGATATGTGGTAGTGTCGTGCATGTAAGTGTAAGTGTGTGTGTAAAGGGGAGAGGATAGGACAAAGGATGGGAAGGACAGATCGCGAGCGGTCCGTGACCCGTTTGATAGGATACTGCTCCGGCATTCGCCTGGTGTTGATTGGAGCAACCACGGAAAACTACCGATCAGAGCAGCCGGCCGCTAGAAGTCTCCTCCAGACAGCGACTGAATTCGACCTAGCTGAAAAGCTAGTGTCGAAAATCCTACCGCCGTCAGGACTCGAACCTAGGACCTCCCGGTCAGAGGCGCTGCAGTGACATCAGTTGATGCACTGAGCTACCGTTCCCGGTTTCATGTAAGTCGAATTTAATTGCTGGCTGGAGGAGAATTGTAGCAGTCGGCCGCTCTGATCGGTAGTTTTCCGTGGTTTCTCCAATTATCTCCAGGCGTGTCGGAGCAGTACCCTAACAAACAGGCCACGAACCGCGGGCGATATTTCCTTCCTCTTTCTTGTCCTATCCTCGCCCCTTACACACACACGCACACACACTACACTACTACACATGTCGGCGGAGACCAGTCAGGAACTTTCAGCTTGTCCCGGCTGGGGCGGAACCCCGCTGTTGGCAGAACGTGATTGGGAAAACTCCCGCAAGCCAACGTGTGGACGGCGTGTATATCACCATCCTGCAAGAAAGAATCATCGCCACATCCCGACTACACTTACGTCACCTTATCAGATGACGCGCCCAGAAACGTTAATTAATCAATCAGTCAAACAATAGCTCCACCCTTTCGTCAAGTACGTTCTCACCGCCCTCGCAGACTCCTGACGGTTCCGGCAGCTCTCCTCGCTCTGACGGCAGCTTCTCTGCCAGTCGTCGCGCGGCGAGGGGGCTCGTCGGCTGTTCCCGCGTTTGAGTCACCGCGCCGCGCCGCGCCGCATCGGGCAGGCGTGAAACGCCGCCGACGTGTGGCCGCCGCGCCGCGCCGCGACCAAGACGCCGACAACAGGTGTCGGCGGAACGGGCTGCATCGTTAGTGCGTTGCGTGGAGGCGGGGTGAAGCGGCCGAGACACCAACAGCTTTGTTGTGGCTGTTCTTCGGCCTGTTGGGTGGTTGAAAATGAATTCGTTTCAGAAACCAAAGAGCCATAGTTAGGAACTGAAATTCTAAACGACCGCAGTACATTTCACGGAAAATGATATATTTTACTAATTTGCAATGAGCGCAGAAAAACAAAGAACATTATGCAGCCTCTGACCGTGTGAGATGTGTCTATGGTTTTGTTAGGTATTCAGGAGTCCGGGAAAAATACGCAATGAAATAGTTTCGAGTTTCACTGAAAAATACAAATATGCTTATTTGTTTGTGTTATTTCGCCTATTCTAACACTGTGCATACCCAATATTTCTCATACTAATCGTGCCTGCTTAGATACAGCTAACGTAATTTGACACAGGCTGCAAGGAAGCCCATTAAATACTTGCTTGTCACGTGTTGTATTTTGGAACGACAACTTTTAATAATCTTTGTATGCAGAGAACTGTATAACTATACCATTTTATTGCTGAATAAGCGGAGATGTTTTGTAGAAATCTTTAATTTATTGCAGTGTTAATGAGAGAATCCTTTTTGCTGTTCTTGAACAGCGTGTGTGCCACTTTTTCGAAAAACATTTTGAGTGCTTTTGTTCAGCAGCATGTACGTTGCTGCAGATCATGAGTTTAACATATTAATATAGTTTGTGGATAAAAAATACGGAGTACATTCAGATGGTAAAGACACAGGAAGTAAAGAACCGGCAGTTGTTTGCAAACTACGAGGGTCATACAAATATAAACAGGAACTTCGTTTATTTGTCTCGTGAATTTTTGTGATCTGCGCGGCGTCCCTGGGAATCTGTGATGGGAACATAGAAAGGAGATAGCCATACACACGGCCTTCATACTCACGTTTGCCATTTCAGTATCACTAGATTGAACAGAAAGTATCAGTGTCTGTGGCGCAATGCGTAATTATTTGTTTTCTCGCCAACAAAGGTGTGAACTTGAATGAAAGTTTGAAGCAATTCAGAGCACAGTTCGGTCATGCTTCTCTGAGTAATCACCAAGAGTTCAACTGGGACCGGAAGTGTCGAAATGGGCGAAAGTGGAAAATGAATGACATAAACAGTGTCCGGCGACCAGCGTCAAATGAAGGTAATATTGAAGCAGTGCGTGAGCTTGTTGAATGCGACCTCCGCATTGATGTTGCCCATATTGCATCAGAGGTGGGTGTAATTGTTGGAAGTGTTCATACCATTGTTTTGGACGGCGATCACCGGCGGCTCAGATCGGATAGATCGGATTGAATCGGATCGGATCGGATCGGATCGGATCGGATGGCTACTGATTCACGATGATATCCTACGTGCCAACCCACTGCTGCATACACACGGCTATTAGAAGATAAAATTTGCAAAAAAAAGCAAAATGAAAATTTAAAGTGATTTATATTGTTAAAAGTCACAAAATTGTAAAAATTATAAAGGCATTTTGCCAAACTTCCGGGATTTATTTATGGATGTTATTACTGCCGAGGCCAAAAGTTAAAAATCGAGGCAGAGCGTAGAGGAGACGAGAACATTTCGTAGTATGTTCAGCATTTTATCGGTCACCATAAAATCTCACGAATTATGCGAAAATTTACATTACTGCGATAGTAAACATATGAATTCTGTTGCTATGGTACCTTAGTACGATATTGTGGGGCGTTGTTTGCGATATATCTATAAAAACAATATTCGTATACCATGTTTCGAGAAATATGGAAGCAAATAATTCTCCTGAACCTAAAGATGCCTAAAGAAAGGACGTTCGGTCAGGAAATTAGCGCATTGACTTCCAGTGACATCGTCAGTAAATATGATTACCGGAGTAGAATTTCGTTTGGAATAACGTCAGGAAAATGAGGTTAATTTACTTAATATACATTTTTCTAATTCTGTGTTTAATAATATTAAAATTAAGAATAATTATTCCCCAAACCAATGTGAATTACTTCTGAATTGTTTGAATCTGATTTGTTTTGTACATCGCCATGTTTTTTCTTAACAAACATTTGACTTGCGATGAATCGATGATTGCTTACGTTGCTAAGGATGCTAAATTTCATAGAGGTAGGTACAAGTGCACTTAACAAATCTGCAGGGTTGCATGTTAACGGGGGTTAAAGACGCATGTGACCGATGAAAATATAAAACACTAAAATGGGTTTGTTATAAAAGATAATGTCAAAGGAATTAATGAAATGTATTACCCGAACGATTAGGTAAGTTTACTTTTTTATTTATGTTTTGTAGTTTTGAGTAAGTAAAATGACACTAATAAATTGACATATATTTTATTTGTGGAATTTAGCGATTAGCAGGAAAGCAGGGGTTTGGGGGCTGCAGCTCCCAACAGAAAATACTATTAAAGTAGTAATATAATAGTAGTAGAATTGTGTGATAGCAGCTGTTTGGGGGCGGTAGCCCCCAATAGAGCACTAACACTAGTATTACTATTAAGTTGTAGTAATAATATGTTTTGTGTAAAAGGAATGTTTAAATGTACCGCTTAAATGTTGTTTGTCTTAAATACACGTTCATCCGTTCACATTGATGAGAACCTACTCCTTTCTGGCGAACGAATTTTTCGTGTCAATGGAACGGGGACAGTAAACTTTCGGCTAGAGAACTGGTAGGCGTATAATGGAAAAGAAGTTTGGAACAGTGCAAATATGTCTTTAGCGACAGAAAGTATGACCTTTTATCAAAAACCCCAAATTAATGAAATTGTGTTAAACATTTTGAATAACTAGAATAATTTGTAATTATGTTACAATACTTGTTTATTTAATTTTTAATGTTATTTCTATGTTTCTAGTAATGTTGATTGTTATTTTACGAGCAATTTTTGTCATATATCGACCAATATTGCGGAAAGGGATTGTTCGAAATGCACTCTTTAAGATGACATAAAAATCATATTACTCTAATCTTTTATTTTTTCAAATATTACAAATATATACATTTTTAACTTGTCTCTCACGTCGTTAATATTTACATTAGCGGCGATTTGTTGAGATTATTGTATTTTTGAGTGCATGTAATTTAAATTATGCCATACAAAATTTCTCTAAAAGGCATCTTGTTTTTAAATACGTATTTTATGATGCAAACGAAATATGAATTCTTTATTTAGTTCAAGCATGTACAGTATAACCATGTTTTACATTTCACGAAATAATTTCAGTAGGCAATGAAATTAATGTTTTAAAATGAACTAATAATACTAAAATAAGTGAAATTATGCATCAATGTATTATTAAGTTTTATCTTTATCTCCAATGATAATGTATTCTTGCACTTCAAGCACTAAAAGAATTTGATTTATTTTGACTTTGAATTTGATGGAATAAGTGAATATAGTTGCAAAGTAGTTCATAACTTCATTTGATTATTATAACGAGTAAACATTATTGCATCTAGTTTATTTAAACGCTTTGTTATGCATTAGGGGCCATCCATAAATTACGTGAGGTCTTCAGGTGGGGGGTCAAGCAAATCTCACCCAACCTTACGTGGAGAATGGGTCTCAGCAAATATCACGAATTTTTTTCGCTAAAAACAGTGCTAAATTGCTGAAAACAGAGACAACTTAAGTAAAACACGTTTATATACTAAAATAAGGCTAAAACTTGCACAATAATTTTTATCGCAGTTATGTGAATGCTACAATAAGTAGCATAGCATACTGAGAAAAAGGAATCTAACATAAATTACCAAACTGTTTATCATTAATGAGATAAATGGCATTACCTGTATTTTTACAGATATTTTAAAGAAAAATTACCGAGCGTTTTTAGAAGTGCAATAATTTTCTTTGCGATTCAGTCATTCTATTTTCTAAACACTAGTCATATCTAGTCTTATATAAATATGATTAAACAAATTAGGAGGAGGGAGAATCGAAAAATCGCCAAAATCGCCTCACGTTATTTTGTATTGCCCCTTACCATCACATTGTAACACATTATTGTAAATGATAAGTGACTGCCTATATGACAGGTATTAAATGGATAATACATTAGCTAAGAATATAAACTTCATTAGTTATTGCCTGCAATTTTATTACCCATTAAGAAATATTACGAATCACGCATCATACTGTAATATTAATTGTAGGAAAACCATGTATTTTCATTTACAACTTGTTTTACGTATCTTGTTTTTATTGTTCTTGTATACATTGTAAATTTAAATTTTTTGTGCTCTTCGGATGAATCTCGTTCTCTTCGGATTCGATCTTTCGCTGATTGATTGATTGATTGATTGATTGTGATTCTGGGCGCGGCAACTACTGAGGTCATTATTCCCTAAAGAGTAGTGCATGTTTTTCGTCAGGAGGTGGCGGTAATCTTCCCCCACTGGATGGCGAGATCCATCACCGACCTACCGTCGACTAGCGGGATTTTCCCCAACCAGGTATCTCCCACCAGCGAGGCAACGTCCTAGCCGGGACAAGTTGTAAGTTCCCGATCGGTCTCCTGGCATATGTGGTAGTGTAGTGCATGTTAGTGTGTGTGTAAGGGGTGAGGATAGGACAAGGAAGAGGAAGGAAAGATCGCACGCGGTCCGTGGCCCGTTTGTTAGGGTTCAACATTCACGTGGTGTTGATCGTAGAAACCACGGAAAACTACCTATCAGAGCCGTCGGCCACTAGATTTCTCCTCCAGACAGCGACAGAATTCGACCTAGCTGAAAAGCTAGTGTCAAAAATCCTGCGGCCGTCAGGACCCGAACCTAGGACCTCCCGGTCAGAGGCACTGCAGTCGATCGTTCGTACTTACAGGTAGAATTGCGAACATTAACAATTACAAATATATTTCTACTAGAAAAGTTCGATTCATACATTAATTTTTTAATTCAGTACCTGAGCACTCGTTAAAATCTATCAAGCGTAACTATCTTTCTTACAAAATCACGTAGCAAGGTTCCGAATTCCATACCTGCATACGTGACCGCAGAGGAGCGATCTGATTTCCCGTTAAGGACAGAAGCCCTAAACGACTGGCGGAGAGATCAAACATTCCTGGAAGGTCCGTGTACACACGTCGAAAACAAGCCATGAAATGGGAGTGTGCTGGAGGAGGGAACAGGAATGATTTCGACAAATGTAAGAAAAACGTTCAAACATTGTATTAGTGAACGGAATCAGGTGTTCTTTAGTATAAAAACGCGGCGGAAGCGGTGGCGGTGGCGGTGGCGGTGGCGGTGGCGGTGGCGGTGGCGGTGGCGGCGGTGGCGGTGGCGGCGGCGGCGCCGCGGCGGCGGCGGCGGCGGACGCAGGTGCAGATTGGGAGGGAAGTCACGTGGGCCCACCCCCTCAGCTTTTCCAACGCAATTAACCGAATCGGTTGATCCGGACAGTAGTTAAGACATTTTTATCATTTCCTTCAAGATGGGAAAAGTGTAGGTCTTACTTTATGTAGTCTAATAAACTGCACAATTCTTTCAAACCCTTCTTTTTTATTCAAAGGAAAGTAAATCCCCTTTTCTAAAACATATGTAATTCGATCACGATCATAAATAAAATACAAGATTTATCTCTGTCAAGCTGTATTATTCTATGTCTATATTATTAATTTCAAATACACGAGTAAAACGAAGGCAAATTCGTCACGCGACGAGGAAGAAACAAGCTTCAGTGTTCACATGTGCCGTCTCAAATAAGTCAGACTCTTGCTGCTCCAGGGCGACATTTTCCTCATTCCAACATGAACGTTTTTGCTACTGCAGGCTACTATTATTTTGTTATAATTGTATATTTGGAATTAATTACAGAAACTGTGACTTCATCTTTGGTTAGATGTATGGAGGTGTGCTAAATATGAGAATGAAAAGTGGTTTCAGGTGAAGAAGACTGAATAGTCAATATTTTCTGTTTCAAACAACTGATAAAAAAATACGGAAATTCTCAAAATGTTCATACATCAAAAACAATGAAAATGTACTTGCGAAAGAAGTATGGAGGCAATAGAAGAGAAAGGAATATCCACAACATTTATAAATGCGGTCAAACAACTTTATAAAGATAATATTAGTGAATTAAAAGAAGGAAAACGTGTACCAGGCGACTTCTCGGTAAATAAAGGATTAGGGATTTGCTACTTACTTATCCATCCCTGTTTTAAGGTATACATTGATAAAGCCTTAAATGAATGGAAAAGAAAGTGTAGATGTAAGGGTGTGAAAATAGGTAATGAAATTGTTTAGACTGCTACTTTCTGACGTCCAGGCGATAATGGCAGAAGCTGTGGAGATGATGTAACGTATAACGTATGTTTTTAGAAAGTTAGAAGGACTTGAAAAGTTGGGAATGGAAATAAATGTGCAAACTACTAAGTTTATGGTAGAGGGGGGCTATGTCCCATGATTCAGAGATTACAATCTAAGTAGTTAACGGTAATACAAAATATAAATATTTGGGAGTCACATCAACAGCAGATGGTGGAGAAGAACGAGATATGAAAAATAAAAATATAAGAGGAAAAATAGAGTTGAATTGTGCGATACAGAACACAGTTATTTCAACAAAGACAATGAAACGCATATATAACTCCGTCATAGACAGTACAATACTCTATGGGGCAGCAGTATAGCCACTAATAAAACGAATGAGAGGGAAATTCACGCAATAGAAATGATATTCTGCGAAGACGTAAACATTATTTGTTAGACAAAATAAAAAACGATAAATAGGAAATAAAATGAAAGAGCAAACCACCTTGAACGAGATTATTGAAATAAAAACTCAAATGGTACTGACATATGAGAGGCTAAAATGAGATAGATCTCCATACAAAAATGGTAATAGATGCCCAATCGAAGAAGATGCAGGGGAAGACCGAAAGGAACATGTAATAATCGGAGGCATGAAAAAAGAGAAATGAAAAGAAAAAGTCGAGTGGAATAAAGAGGCATCGCAAATGGGATCCGAAAAACTGCCAAGTCTGTAAAATAAACGATAAATAAATAGATATCGATTTCTTTCTTCACAGATATTAGGTCATCACAGTCATCACATCATCAGTCATCACATATTATCACAGATATTATTATTATATTGTCTTTTAAATCTTTTAAGTAGACTTACCATTTAATATTTCTCTGGGACTGTGTTAGAAGAAAGGGGACGAATGTAGAAAAATAAGATGCAATGGACTTAATTTTTCTCGCTCCTAGAATGCTTCGCGGAAAATGGCTATAAATAATATGCTGGCCTCTGGTTCCTTACCACATAAAATCTTAAATAAAGAGCAATACTTGAAATTAATAAATAAGTTTTCACTGGACATTGGTGTCTGATACCCCAAAAAAACATGGTAATATTATTTTTCTGCAACGTTTGGAAACTGCTTGATAATTAAGTTCATCGTTAATTCTTCCCTTGACTTATAACACTAGGCAGGTCTGTTGAGATCCTCTTATTATCATAAAATAATAAATAAATGCACAATTCGATCGTAAAAGCGCTGAATGAATTCCTCGATCAATGTTGTGAGCATTCCGGTTTTCACAAAAATACTCCTATTGTTAATAATTTTCCTTGAGACGCTCATTAATCTAATTTGAGCTTTGAATATGCAATGGGCACTTCACACGCCTGACCTCCCACAACAACGGCGCCAACTGCGTTGTAACGGCTCTTCCTCCCTCGCATGTTACCAGGCACCCCATCCATTCGAACTGACGCATGTGGAGTCTAGAGGGAGCGTTGAGGGCGTGAAGGGCTAAGGTTAGGCCTCATTCACAATGCAAACTTAAACGTAAACGTAACGTAGCCAAAACCTACAAATATTACAAGCGAACCCACAATGCAAACTTAAACGTAAACGTAACGTAGCCGCAAAACCTACAAATGAGTTACTAGGCGAGACCATTCACAATGCAAACTTAAACGTAAACGTAACGTAGCCGCAAAACCTACAAATGAGTTACAAAGCGAGACCATTCACAACGCCTCGACGTAACCGTGGACGTAAGTCCGTAAACTTAAGAGTTCACAAGCTCCAAGCTTTTACGTTAAGTTTCGGAATTCTACCGAACACCAATCAGATAGCAGCGTGGAATGTCGATTTCAGATTGTGTTGGGTTGGTTTGTTGTTATGTCATTTTGTTATTGTAATGTAGAAAACTGATTTGTGAACAGTTTTGATGCGTGTAGTGAATTCAAAGTAAGAATTTGGAGAACTTTTATTGTGACTTTAACTTGACACGGTTAATAAACTAATTATTTAGACGAATTATTCGTGAATTTGGTACAAGTGAATCTTTGTTTACATGATGAAGGAAATGGGAGCACTACTACGACAGTTACTGGCATATATATAATGATGTGTCGATAGAAATGTCGAAGAAAAATCTAGAAATTATGATGGAAAGATCTTTCCACCGTGCTAGAAAAGAATCGATCAATTTTCAGTACGTTGAATTCTGATTGGTTCAGGCGAAACTTCCGTTCCAGCTTCTGTTCGTCATTGTTAATGCATGTTTCTACGTGTAAATTTAAGGCTAAGTTTACAGCATTACGTTACGTTTAAGTTTGCATTGTGAATGAAGCCTAATGCAGGATCGGGCGGTGCTGGGCTAGGGGACAAGGAGCGGCGAGGACAGAGTCTGAGTAGGCGGCTGGGAGGAAGCGGCAGCGGGGGCGGGGGTGGGGGGTGGGGGTGAAGGTTCGATGTCCGCAGAGAGGGTGGAGGAAACGGTGCGAGGATGCAGAAGATAGGAAGTGCAAGTTCAATCCGGAAGGCGGGAGCACCGCCATAAGCTGGTGATATAAAACTGGAATTGCAAGAGCAGCTGTTATGACAATCGGGGTGGTGACGTTGGTAGCAGCTTACGCGAAGAGCTGGTCAGGGGACAGATTCTCTAACGAGCTCGGAAAGCAGATAGTGGAGTAAATTTGGAGGACGCTGGCAGGTTTTGGAACTACTAGGAAGTGCGAGTAGGAGCAGCGGTGGATATAATTTGGAGGTGGGAACGGGTATAGAAAGAGCGGGGAGGAGATTCATCGATGTCGTAGGCTTCCGCGGCCAGAATCATGAAGATTATCTTGACTGTCCGGGTGACGCTGCAAAGATCTCGGAAAAGATGATCGAAACGTCGGCAAAACAGCCTTCAACGCGGCGTCACCCGCATAGCCAAGATAATCTTGAGATTCATCGATGTTTCTGTACACGTCAACTGCTATGGTCATTGGTCCCGTTGGTGTAGTATATGTTTTATCCCGGAAGATACCAGAGTTCATTCCGCACTGGTTGATGAAATTTAGGGCCAACCTCAATGTCGGCTTGCGGGGAGGTTTCCTTCTTCAGGTATCTACCCCAGCGGGGCACCGCCACAGCCAGCACCAGCTCCAAGCTCTCCGGACATTTGTAATAGTGCAGTGCACTTAAGTGTAAGTATGAATAAGGGAGGAGGATATGGCAAAAACCGTCTGTGGTCCGCGACCCGTTTGTTAGTGTTGTTCGCTTAAACAACGAAAACTACCGACCAGAGTAGCCAACTGCTAGAATTCCCCTCCAGACTGCGTCTGAATTCGATGTAGCTATGTAGGTAGCCAGGATCAAAATCCCACCGTCAGAGGCGAACCCTGGGACCTGCCGTCAGAATCGCTGCGTGTGCAGCAGTGCTGACTCTGGCTAAATTCATTAGGTAGCTGTGAGAGTGCGGAAACGGAAATGGAAGCGGTGACGATGCGTTAGCAAGGTAATGACGAGGGGTGGCAGTGGCGGAGGCGTTGGCGGTGGAGATGGAGGAAGTGGAGGCGGAGGCATTGGAGATGATGGCGGCGGAGGAGGAGGCGGAGGTGGGGACGGAGGCTGAGGCGGAGGTGGAGGGGGGAGGCGGAGCGGAGGCGGAGGCGGGAGGCGGGGCGGAGGCGGTGGCGGAGGAGGAGGGGTGGCGGTGGCGGTGGGGAGACGGAGCGAGGCGGGCGGAGGCAGAGGCCGAGGCATTGGAGGTGGCGGTGGCGATTGCGGCGGAGGTGGAGGCGGAGGCGGAGGGGGGGGTGGAGGCGGAAGCGGGGGCGGAGGCGTAGACGGAGACGGAGGCGGAGGCGGAGGTGAAGGCGATGGCGGAGGCGGTGGCGGAGACAGAAGCAGAGGCGGTGGCAGAGGCGGAGGCGAAGGCGAAGGCAGAAACGGAGGCAGAGACGGAAGCGGAGGCGGTGGCGGAGGCGGGGTAGCGTTGCGGGTGGAGGCGAGCGCAGGAGGCGGATGGTGCGTGGGGGAGGAGAAGGGGAGGTGAGGTGATAACATCGCCCGCGCAGATCCTATCGTCCCAAGGCAGATGCGCCCGCGCCGCACGACAACCTTTGTTTCCGGGCGGCTCCCGCCCACCCCCTCCCTCGCCCTCCCCGCCCCGGCGCTGCCACGCGCCTTCGCCTCGCTCGCGCGCCCCTCCCTCGCCCCCCCCCCCGCACTCGTCTACGCCGGTGCAATAAACAACACCGCCGCGCCCGCCCCTCCCCTCCCCTTCCCCCCGGCCCATCCCACCCCCCACCTTCGCACAACAAGTTCCATGTAACGAATGTTTTTCAGCTCCTGCTTGGTGGTAAGACACTGCATTTATTTGACTATGGGCCGGTTTTTCACTTATTTTCATTGCTTTTTTCTTTTTTCTCTTCAATGCAGATAGAAACTTCATCACGCATTTACGAATTTCATCTCCAATTGGGCAACGTCGCGAAGAATTTGTGGCGAGGACGAGTTGGAAGCCATGTTCTCTTCTTGTTATTTACATTTTCCTCGGGACGAGTCTCACAAAAGAAAAAACATATCTGTAGGAATGCACAATTCTGCGTCCATTTTCAACGAGAGAGGGAAATGGTTGTAAAAGAATAGTTTGTGGTTTGTGACCCAATTATTTGGGACTTCTGTACCATTCGTTGAGGTGGGGGCTAAAGAATTGAAAACAAAAACGCGAAAAGATCTTCAGAGAAGTCCGCTTCCAAAACTTTTATTGGCTCCATTCGCTGCTACTAATTAGCAGATTTCGAAAACACCTTCATCCCAGATGACACAGTCTACTTTAAGACAACTCTAAAGCGTTATTACCTGAAGCTGTTTCTCTATCATGGGAGTATAAATATATAAATTCGCCACACCAAATGTTAAATGTTAAACCAAATGAGAAGAAAATGTAGAATTCAACTTAATTTCTTAATAATATAGTTGCTGGTAATAGGTCATGTATAAACATGGTTACACTTAAAATTTGAACTATTGTATTAGTTAATGAAGACAAGCAATATAGCAAATGTAGTCAGTAGTGTGTCAGAGATTTGGAAGAGTTCGAGCCGAAAAAAATTCACACATTTTAAAATAATCCAATGTCTTTCCGGTATACAATTTTTCTTTTTCAACCAATGTTTAAAAAGTTATTCAAGAAGAGATTATAGTTTCAAAGGCCGGAATTTTTTTGAAAACCGTACCACGACGTTTTCTATGTTTATGACCACCTGCAATGACATTCATGGAGAAAAGATGAATAACCAGAATGTCATTTAAAGTGAAAGTATATTATCCGATTGGCAAAGACATAAAGCCTCCTATAACCTCCGATCCTCTTTATTATTCGTCAAGAAGCAGTAAACAGGTCGTATAATAGCACGGTTAGCAATAAAATTCCTGGTATTCCGAACAACCTTCATTCCATAATGAATACTGAACTCCACTACCTGTCTCAGTTGGCTGAAATCACATCAAATTATATTTCACTCTCAGAAAAGCGTAATTGAATATATGATATAAGTGTAGACGTTTATAGCAAGAGTAGAAAGAGGAAATAATAATATTGTTAAATTGCGTAAAAACCTGAATATTTTTGTATTGTAGACTTGTGCTACCATAACATTAATGAAATTTTATCTGTTTTGATTATTTATAACTAAAAATATATCAATGACGTATTTTAATTTTGGACGCACTTCTTAAGAACTACTAAATTACAACATTTCGTTACCTCGGTGATAGCGAAGGAAACCATTTAACATTTTACGACACACTCAAGCGCTCTATATTCTATCTCATTAGAACTCTCTACAACAACTATCTCATTAGCATGTATGATTTTTCAAAATTCAGTAACACAAGACGATTAACGCAAATTAACTAACGCAAATTAACGGAAAATATTTCATGTTTTTATGATAGGTGCTTTGAGTAACTTTTACTCGAATGCTAATAAGGAGTGTGCGGCGAATGTACATTTGCAAACTCACAGCAAGTAAGAGCAGCCGCATTAGAAACGGTACAGGTTTCGCCCAAAGCTATGATGCTACACGTTATAACGCTGCTCCTCCAGGAAGCGCTTGAACGGTGCACGTCAGTCGCAGGACGGTGGAGTTAGGCCCCCACTTTGTTTAAACATGACTTTTTCCATTGTTATGAGCGAATTAAAGTCTAATTTCAAACTATCATTCAAAACTTTGATCTACAACAGATTATAAAAAATAGTTAAAAATCCCTATGTGCAAACTTCAGGCTACGTCTCACTTCTAATATTTAATTACAATATATGTAGTTATTAGTTTTTTTCTCAGAGCGTATTAGCTCGTAGACTTGGAATTCAATATATCAACTTTTGATTAAGCGCGGGTGCTAATTTGGCTCTCATGGCGTCCGCTCTCCACACAGCGTCCTAATGACAAACGAATCCAGCGCAGCGTATATTCTTGACGTTCCAAGCAGACAATTAAACAAGTTCGAGCCATAATAGTCTCAAATTTTGTATGAAATCCTTTGGTTTAGGTACATTCAAACTTTTGTTTGGAGGAAATCCTCCTGGTTGATAAGATGACGTTCACAGATACGAACGGAGAGAAATTTTCGAAAATGGATACTTTTTCGGTGTCAAATGTATTTCCTACAAAACGTTTGACTTATTTTCCATACTGTTATAAGACTGATCTACGAAACGTAAAAATGTGTAGAAATGAATACTCATTATATAATGTGATTTTCTGATATGCGCGTCCTGGTGTGCTTGTATTTGAAACAAAGCATTGGATTTTTTCTTCACACTAAAAATTTTGTAACATTGATATTAGTTATTTTAAAAAAACAATTTCATTACGTAATCATCATCATCATCAATAACTTTCTCCACTTTCTTCTTCTACTTCCTTCAGGCACTGCGCTTTGGCTTGTTATTGGTTATATTTCTTGAATTTTTTATCTAAGAAGTACAGTAGCCTCGAACGGAATTTGATTACACTTTATTACCAACGGTAAAATACTAAGAAATAATATGATAATATACTACTTTGAACATATTTATTTTAACATTTATTCATAATATTCACGAACATAAATCACTTAAATGAACTCCATTTAAAATACAAGTCTTATTTTGTCACAAGTAACCATTCACGCATCGTTCATGCTATTAAAAGTCAAAATGTAAGTCTTATTATTATTATTATTATTATTATTATTATTATTATTATTATTATTATTATTATAAACCAAGTTTTAAACTCTTATCCAGGTCCCTAGCCTCACAAGAATTATGTATCTGTCAATATACACAATTGTAATGAAAATAGCAATTACTTAGTTTCGCGTAGCAAACCATTTGACTCAATCCAAATATGCCAAATTAGGTATAGCGTAATTATAGAAACATTAAAAACAAACAAAACAAGAAGTGACAAAAGTAACAGGTGAAATTTTAAATATTTTTCTTTCTGATTTTCAGATAAGTTTAAATAGGAAAAATTGCCTACACTTCAATTCACATATTTCTGGCACTTCGACGAGTTTATATACGAATTCAGCACTCTTGTTGATATCCAAAATAAAATATTGAATAAGACGAATTAGAACTTTAAATTAAAAAAACTAGTAACACTTTCATGCATTCACGCTCTATTAACACCTTTATACTTTTTGATGGATAAAACTAACCATTTGCTGAAGAAGCAGTTCTTAGATCTCAAATATTTTTCCTACTACGGGCATAATGATCCTGAAGAAGCGAAATTGCCTTAAAATGAAGGGGAAGATGACATAAAGTAGCTAGAGAGGCTGAAATGAATTGGCGACAGGAGAAAATAAACAGCAAAGTGAGAGAACATGAATACGGCGAACTGAAGTCGGGAGTGTCAACGTAGAAGGGCATCTAAAGGGCACACGAGAAGTGAATGCTAGAAAGCGATAACAGCAGAGAGAGATCCGCGGGTGGAGATAAGAATGACGGCAGAGAGCTAGCGCGGAAGCAGAGGAGACGGGAGACTAGAGGTGGAGGTGAGAATGTGGACGTGTAGGGATGGGGGCCCGGACACGGGCCGCGAGTAGGGGGCTTTGGAGGCGTGGCCCACGATGAAGGCGGAAAGGGAGGTGGAGGAAGCAGCGCGGGGCGATGGAATCGAAGGACGTGGGCGAGGGGGAGAGGGGATGGAGGCGGCTACCGCGGGAGTTGCTGGACTGAAGGTGAGGGTGAAGATTGTAATGAGGACTCCAACAGGTGAGGAAAGGAACAGAAGAGGCGACTGCATCGGCGGCGGCTGCGGTGGTTACGAAAAGCGGCAGCAACATCGGTTGTGTAAGAGCGGAAATGCATTGTGACAATGGCAGAAACAATGACAATGACATTGGTGGTTTGGAGGCAGTGGCAATGGTGATACCAGTGGCGGTGAGATGACAGTGGCGATGCTGATGGCCGTGGCAGTGGCGATGGCGATGTCGGTGCAGTGACAAAAGCAGTGGCTATGGCGATGGCTGCCGTTGGCAGTGGCAGGGGAGGCGTAGGCGGCAGAGGGAGTGACGGGCGGCGGTTGTGGCGGGCGGGCCGGCAGGGGCAGTGGCAGAGGCGGTGCAGCCGGCCGTCGTCACGGTGCCCTCGCCGAGGGCCCGGGGGCGCGACGCCTCATTTGGAATTTAAAACACATGCATACATCATTATTTAATCAGATAACAGATACCTACACCAACCAGAGCAACAAAAACAGGGCGAATAAAAATTACTACCGTGCAATTAAAAGGGCACGCGCTCTCGTGCGCCGGAGCCTGCCGTTTATTGTTTCATGGTCCGCGGCGGCGGCTGCAACGGCAGCAACAGGCTCCGGGACGCCGGCAGGGAGCGCGGCCGGGCTACGCCCTGCGCGCTCACGGCCTCCCGCCACTCGCTCTGAGGGGACCGCTTTTCACAAGCAAAGGGAAACGGAGCCGCTCTTGCAAACAAATTGTTTGCAATTTCTTTATTGGAATTTCATTATTGATTGATTGATTTTTTCGTGTTTCCTGGCGCGTCAACTGCTTTGGTCATTAGTCACGTTAGTGTAGGGCATTTTTTTTCTTTCTCGGGAGATGGCGGTGATTTTCCGCTCGCTTGATGGCGAGATCTGGCGCCGACCTACCGTCGGCTAGTGGGGTTTCCCCCTAACCAGGACTCTCCCACCAGCGGGGCACCGCCCCAGCCGGGACAAGCTCTAAGCTCCCGACCGGTCTCCCAGGATGTGTAGAAGTGTAGTGCATGTTAGTGTAAGTGTGTGTAAGGGGAGAGGATAGGACAAGGAATGGCAAGGAGAGATCAGTGGCCCGTTCCGTGGCGCGGTCCGTGGCCCGTTTGATAGGGCTTACTTCTGCTCCGGCATTCGCCTGGTGTTGATCGGAGAAATCACGGAAAACTACCGATCAGAGCAGCTGGCCGCTAGAATTCTCGTCCAGACAGCGACTGAATTCGACCTAGCTGAAAAGCTAGTGTCGAAAATCCTGCCGCCGTGGGGAGTGGGAACCTAGGACCTCCCGGTCAGAGGCGCTGCAGTGACATCAGTTGATGCACTGAGCTACCACTCCCGGTAAATTTCCTTTAAATAATATAGATTTGTCAATAAAGAATTAACTATTAATAAATAACGAGTAATTTGTAATCATAACGAATTATTCTTGATTAATTGTTAGTGATTTCGAACGCGTCAACTTCTGGGGGTCGTTAGACCCTCAAGTGTAGTGTATGTTTTTTCATCAGGAGGTGGTGGTGATCTTCCACCGCTGGATGGGGAAATCCGGCGCCGACCTACGTCAGCTTGCAAGTATTTTCTCGAATAGATCTCCCATCAGCATGTCACCGCGACGACCGGAACAAGCTCTAAGCTCCCGCCTGGTCTTCCGACAAGTGTGATAATGTAGTGCAAGGAAATGTGTAAGTAAGAGGCGAGGATAGGCCAAGGAAGAGAAAGAACGCGCGCGGTCCGTGTCCCGTTTGTTAGAGTACTGCTCCGGCATTCACCCTGAGCTGATCGGAGAAACCAAAGAAAACTACCGATTAGAGCAGCCGGCCGCAACAATTCTTCTCCTGAATTCACCTAGCTGAAAAGTTAGTGTCGAAAATCCTACCGCCGTCGGGACTCGAAGCTAGGACCTGTCGGTCAAAGGCACTGCAATGACAGTTGATGCACTGAGCCACCTCTCCCGCTAATAATTATTAGCTAATTAACAATCAATTAAACGTACAATTTAATATTTATTTATTGACTCTCCCTACACCTTAGATTTTAGTAGTGGTAGTTCAAGAATTTGAAAAGGTAACGATAATGAAGAGTTAAATGATGGAACAATGGAAAAAGAGAACGGGAGATTATAAAGAAAACTTTTCGCAAACCCACCGCATAACCCTTCCCAAATACAACAGTGTGGTCGGGATTTGGGAACAGGTTATGGAAATTCTAGGAAGAGGATTACAACAAATCCAACAGTTATTTACGGGATAAATGGTTATGAATTTTCTCTTTGGTGATGATAAGTGAGATAGAAGAATTTATTTAAAATTGTGACATTATTGACGCGATAATTATTTATTGATTATTTATGACATTATTAGTTGACGCGATAATTATTTTCCTTACCAGGAGTTCTAGTGTTGATCAAAGAGCATCTGGAGGCAGAGAAGAGAAAAAAAGTGATCCAAACGGAAGGTGACGGCAGAAACGATTGATTCTCAAGTAAAAATGATATTGCTGTGAAGATTGCGCCAGAAGAAGGAAAACGAAGACAGATCGTTTGAGCGTGTTAGAGGTGGCGCTGATGTTAGAGGAAGGTGGTGTGCCGCTCTGTTTTTTTTTACCGCCTTGAGTGATGACTCCTAATAATAATTTCCTCGTTCTGCCCCCGCGGTGAATTATGCCCCTAGACCCCTAGACGCCGCGTCGTACTTCGGTTAAACGGGAGGGCGGGGGTGAGAGCGGGGTCGGGGCGGCGGGGGCGGCGGGGGCGGCGGGGGCGGCGGGGGCGGCGGGGGCGGCGGGCGGCGGGCGGGGGGCGGCGGGTCGTACAGACATTTTATGGCCTCGCGTCGCGGGAAAGAAGGAACGTGCGGCGAGCTTGAATGAAACTCTGAGCTTCATCAGCCGCGTGTTTACGACTGGGGATTCTCAAAGCAGGTTGTAGAGTAAATATTCCCACAAGGAGAAGATTTTGAAATTACGTTATGTGTGATTTAATCGGGTTTTGAGACACAAATTACAAGTTTCACGGATAAACATTTAGTCACTTCCTTCACACCAATTAATTAATTTATTTTTTAATTCAAATTATTTATTATATTGGAGATTAATGTTCCAAAATTAATCATACACGGAATTATTAAATATTTTTGTACAAAAATAATAGCTACAAAAAGAAGACACTCTTTTTATAATGATGAAAAGAAATGATACTTTATCTTCTATTCCTTCGAAGTCTCTGTCATGTTCATTTTGCACGTCACATAGCTTATGGTAGATATTTGCCATATTGTTAGTTACTTCAAAGTGATTAGTTGATTTGATTTTGGAATATATTTCATAAAAATATAAAAAGAATTATGGTGGTGAGATAACGTCCGCCCTGTTGTGTATCATCTTCATTTTGAATATTTCGAAGGTAAATCCAACCGAATCTTGAAATGAAAAACAGAATGGACAAAGTAATACACCCGGCACAGGGAAAGAAGCGTGAGGAACTGTCATTCTTTAAAATCGTGGGTTCTAAAGAAGAAATCTCAGTTCCTACTTTCTGTGCTGAGCTGTAGATTCTGTTTTTCCTCCATGGATTTCCTTTTGAGGCGAGCATTCTTACTTCTATTTGTCGGACGTCATAACCTTTCATCTTCCTTTTAGCATAATTCTAATAAATGAAGCCCATTATTACATCGTTTAGGAATTTCTCTACCGTTTCTTCGCTGCCAATATTCACAATGATTGGCATATTTACATCTTCTATGCAGTAACCATAATGAAGAAGTAAATCTGACAGAGTGATCGCAGGGGCCATTGAAGATGCCCGTGAAGGCCCGCTGCGAGCAGGGCACGGAGTGCGCTTGCATTCATCTCTCGCGGAGGGCCATTTGTACCCACCGCTGGCCGGCGTTGCTTCCATCTGTCAGAACCACAGCGGGGCACCAATTCCGAGTGCGCGGGAACTTTTGAGATCATTGATCTCCCGGGGAGCACTTTTCGCTGGGATTAAGATACAACGACAACTCTCACTGGCATCAAAATACTCAGAAAACGTAGTTGTTAGCCCCAAAACAACATGGCACAGTTTCGACTTTTGATAATAGGTTGTCGAAGTATTTGTTATTCGATTAAAAGAGTGATATGAAAGGGTACTGAATTGTAATTAAAGTATCTAATTAGAGTAATAAAAGGAAGTTTTCAGATCTATTTTGTTTTTTAGAATTTTCGAAGACCACAATGGAAAATATTGCAGAGATTTTGTTAGATATTTCGTAAACAAACCTAGCAAAATAGTTCAGACACTATTTCAAAGTACGCTTTTTGTTGATAAAATGTTGGTTTTTGACAAGTATGAAGGGAAATTACATACTTCGTAATTTCTTTTTTCAAATTATCTTACACAATTTTTAAGAGATATTTAAATTTGGTTATTTAGTTTCATTTATAATTACGAAAGAATAGAAATTGCTAATCTACAGACTTACATACAAACATTTATTTGAACTGCAATTGGGTATGACCCGGTGGCAGTTAAATAACAATAATTACAATAATAAATATTAATAATAGCAATAATAGTAATAATAACAATAATAATAAAGGAGTACAGTACAAGCTGAACATGCAATAATCATATTATATAATATTAAGTATTATAACAAATATTTCAACTCTGTCATGATATTCAATAATTATACGTCGGTGATGCTAAAATTTAATACAAGGTATATAAATATTGGCAAATTTTTTTTTTAAATCATTGATCGCGTTCACTATACTTGCACTGCACTGCACTACACTACACTGTTTTTGCTTTGAATTACACTGACCAGCACTTCACAGCACTTACTCAGTTCAAGTAATGTAAAATGAATACATACCATCAGCTAAGAGAACTGTTCTTCCCTTTCAAATCAATGAGAGCATCTTTTACGTACGTAACATTTCACTACCGAATAAAGTGGCATTATTTGGAGAAAGGAAGGAATGGATTATTTTACATAGAAAATGGACTCCTTGGAAGACATCACAAAAAGATTGTACCTGGAAATATCATTCGTGTTGTTTATTTTTGTAAAAATTCTGGGAGATCGGTCGGGAGCTTAGAACTTGTCCCGGCTAGGGCGGTGCCCCTCTGGTGGAAGAGATCTGGTTAGGGGGGAAACCCCAGTAGTCGACGGTAGGTCGGCGCCGGATCTTGCTATCCAGCGGGGGAAGATCACAGCCATCTTCCGAGAACAAACGTGCACTACACTTACGAGACTAATGACCAAAACAGCTGACGTGCCCGGAAACACGAATCAATCAATCAATCAATTATTTTTGTAAAACAGTCTTTAAATACATTCCAATGACTGCTTGTAGATAATACACACCGGCTCTTGATTTCTAGTAGTTTCTTGTGTTTAAGTTACTACTACTTGGACCAAACAAAAAATCAACCACGATTGCAGGATTATGAAATTGAAAATATGTTTCTGAAGGAAACCGTACAATATAAGACATTATGAGAATATCATTCAGAAAAACGTCATATTAATGATGAGCTTTAAGTTTAATTGCACCAGTCTCTAATGCTCTCATTCTGTCGTAGAAAAGCAAAGACCTGCGTCAGTGTGGCCAAGCACCGTACGTTAATGATGAGTTGCGAGGGACGAAAATATCGGAAAAACCGCTAGTACCATGGGTGCATATAACCGCAACCTTTAACGGAATCGCGACAGATGGCGACTCTTACACGTAAAAAATCGAACACTGGAACATGGCGTGGTCGCTCTACCGGCAAGCAATGGCGTGCAGCAGCAGAAGGGACATCGGAAGAGCAAACTACAATAGCTTATTCTGGCGATATTTGTTGCTCAAATTCAACGTTCAATGAGATTAGATATACATAGCCATTAATTTCATGCACAAATATGTATTCGTGATTATTTACTGAATTACATACTGAACTACGTATGTACGTAGTAAAGAAAAAGTAAAATTAATGTAAATTCATCTTTTCAGGTAAAGAATTAATTTTTTTCTTTGAATTGTGCAGTCTGGGTACAAATATTATCTTCATAAAGGAGCCAAGACATGCCCATTAGTAAAGAAAACGAGTCTTACTTTAAAATAAGAAGTGTCATTATTTTTTCCAAAATAAAGAACTAACTTTCAGTGAGAAAGAGATAAGGGATTGAAATTGAGGCCTGTTTTAAAAATTGCTTGAACCAACTTCCAATTTTTTTAACAAAATATTGCCATGGATGAAATGATGGGTAGGAGTGGAGCATGGTAGGGTGGATGGTGTTTTTTTTTTTTGCTAACAATACTATAACATTAAATTTGTAGTTCGATTGTCGATGACAATACTTTTTACTTTCTCGTATACATACGGAGTAAAAATCGATTTCGAGATTTCATCGAAAATATACGTTTAGGGTCCCCTGATACCGAAAAAGTGGTTCTTTTCAAAAGGCCCTTCCGTCCGTCCGTCCGTCCGTTTTGTGACTTGTCTTTCATGTCCACATTAAAGACTATTTCTTCACATTATTACATTTATGAACACATATTCTTTAAATAATATCAAAGTTACACAAAAACTCAACCGTTTTCTGAACGAAATTAACTCAAAATTTCGCATTTTCAGAAACGCTCAAACCCCATTTTCTCAAAAATGACTCCAAATTTTTTCTTCAATTTTTTCCAATAGATGCCCTATGTGCGCCGTTTAAATGACGTACAATTCATTTTGGTATATTCATTTTTTTTCAAAAATTACAGAAATGTAATTTTTTGAAATATTCTTACTCCGTTAATATGAATATTTTCATCATCTTTTATGCATTATTACAATTGGGAGAGAAGTGCTTTAAATGATTTCAAATGAACGTTTTCGAGAACTCAATAGATTCCAATGAAAATGAGATTCAAATTTCGCATTTTCAGTAATGCTTAATCGCCATTTTCTTAAAAACCGCTTCAAATTTTCCAATGAAAATTTCTTTTTGGACACGTTTTTACTCTTCTTTAATATTCTTGAAGTTATATTTCGGCTGTACTACTAGGAAAGCAAAAAGTTGAGAAAATGTCAAAAAAATTTACTTTGTGCGACGATAGATGGCAGCTGGCCAGAGAATGAAGCAAAACCTTAAAGACAGACCACACCGAGGAAATTAGGAAACTAATACGAGAAAGTCTGAGCTATTCTGTAGCACCTCTAGTTCTTCTTATTCAGAAGTAAAACTTTCTAGTTTTCAAATCTTGTCAACCACGCTTTTTCACAAATTTAATAATAATTCAACCGAGTATGGTAAAAAAGTGGAATTGAATGGTAAAAGAGTGGTGAAAGAGCGGAATTCTGTAGCTCAAGAAAAGCTGCGAGAAATATACTTACCAGATCCGCAGGTTATATATTACGTCCAGTTTTTACTTTTTTGCAATAAAATTAAAACATGTTCATTGGTTTTGGCTGTAAGTACTCTGTTTTATTGTACTACGAAATTTAACAAGATGTTTTTATTGTGAAATATGAAATCAGCGTTATGAGGCGAAATGACAAGTGTGCTTGGGTAATCACTAATTTTGACGAACTTTTCCTCCATTATTATTTCATGTGGTTAGGCGGAAAAGCAGGCCTAATGGCCTGAGTCTCGCCACTAATAAAGACAATTTTATTATTATTATTATTATTATTATTATTATTATTATTATTATATTAGTGCTTCGGTACCGTCAATCATCAAAAGATGCTCTTGGGTAACCAAACATATAGAGTAATACAGAACGGAAATGGAGGAAGAAGAGTGGAAAGTACTAAAGTAACATCAGGGATAGAAAGTGGCATTGGGACATTCTTGTAAGACTTTTAGACAGCATTATAGAAAATTCCTGGAGCAGTACATACAAATTCACTTCTGACATACATATATACATACTTGTACACACACATATATACTCCACAACTCTCTTGCCCTCTCTCCCCCACTCTCCCGCTCTCACCTGCTCTCTCCTAATCTCTCACCCTCTTTCTCTCCTGCTCTTTCCCTCCCTCCTCTCTCTCTCTCTCTCTCTCTCCTCTCTCTCTCTCTCTCTCTCTCTCTCTCTCTCTCTCTCTCTCTCTCTCTCTCTCTCTCTCTCTTCTCTCTCTCTCTTCCCTTCTCGATTTTGGAAGCTCTATCGCAGATATGACGAGTTTAATCAGTTAATCGCAAAAGAAGAGAAGCAACGCCGGTGCCAAAAACAAAACTGAGGAAAGCGTTTGTGTAGATCTAAAATGAGCTAATGAATTTGGTGGGAAACACTTTTCTTTGTCCCTAACTCAACAAATTAAGATGAATAAAATTTGAAAAGTTTTAATGGAGAAAATAATGCATACATATGTCATAAATGCATATTACATGCAATAAAGAATGCAAACTCATTGATTCGTTATTCAGTTGTCAATGCTACTTCTCCCTTCCACTGCCATTATATGACGACTTGCCTAGCCGGCCAGTTAAAATGTTTTGAGGCAAAAATGACATTGGATTATAATCTGTTCGTTATTGTAAAAACTATCGAGTTTGAAATCAATAAAAATGAGGTTAACGGGTTAAACAGGAAACAACAGCAACCGAACTCATAATGGTATATAATGTACAGAGAAATCGTTAGATAAGGATAAATGTGAATAAAGGCGGATGTCCTACGTGTATGTCATTGCAATAATTCTGTTCTTTCCTCATGCTATTTTCCAGAGAAGATTGCATCTTTTCTTTTTTCTTCATTAAATATTATATCTAAACTAATTCATATTTAAAAAATATTTTAAATTGTTAAATTATTTTCCAATAACTTGGTATATTTTATACCAAATATTTTACAACTTGCATGTTGTTTAGACTCTTAGAGGGCAATAATCTGTGACCTTACCTTGTATCATTACGTAATTTGTTAAACCCCCAGAAACACATCAATGCCGGTCAGGAAGTTAAATAAAATGAAATAAAAAATTTAAAAAAAGAGGTTTTATTGCACTTGACCGAGAGATTGGCGAACTTTGTTGATTGTGCATTTATGTGTCTGTGTTCCTATAAAATTACATTTGTTTGGTTACTCTGCTCTTCGTACAAGGTAGCTCGTGCTGCGTAGACCTTTTGAAGATGAAGCCCAGTCTTTTGAAACTGGGCGTCTTTGTGTTGGCGATATGCTTGTCGCCAGTTCGTGTGTCATCATCGATGAGTTCAGTAAGTTATCATATTCCCTCACTATGAAGTCATCACTAAATATGTCAACTTCAATTGTAATTTTATGTTCCACGATTATTTCTGTAACGTATTGGAAGCAAACATGCATATATTCGTATTATTAAATTGCAAAACGCGCAGAAATTGAAGGATGCAGCCTTTGACCGTGTTTATGGCTTCGTTAGAACCAAAAACAATTAATCAGTTGAATTAGTGCCATTAATTGCAAGTCCAGACACAATTAAACAGTTAACTAAACAGAAAAATGTAAATATTTGAGTGTTGTACCGCCTAGTATCAAAGTGCTTTTACCGAGTGAATTCTCATACTCTGTGCTACTCAGCTGACATCATGCGACCATCAATATTTAATTTATTTCAGTGTTACGCGACAATATTTTCTTTATTGTTCTTGCAGTGCTACTTTTGGAAGCAGCGGCGTGATGCTTTTTGAAAAACCATTTTGTGTGGCTTTGTTGACCTATCTGTCTGTAGGCTACTAGTGATTATTTGCATCTTATAATTTTATCTTATCCAGCTATCATAAAGATGAATATGAGAAATTGTTCATTTGTTAAAGTTACTATATTTTTTATAATAATATTTATATAAATAGTTTATAATAAATGTTATTATATTTATTATCATTTATATAATTAACGTCAAATATTGAAAGTCTTTCAATGCTACATCACAACCGCTTGGAACTTCTTATAATACTATTTTTCAATTTTTTAATTTTAAAAATTAGACCATTGGTACCATCGTGCAGTTACATAGATTAGAAAAAGGAGAAAAACATGAAAGAAAAAGCTTTCTCTCAGTTATTTAAAATGTAGCACACATGTTCTTCTTCCAGACATCGATTTATATCTCTTGCAATCACAAATTAAAGCAGTGTGTCTCTTTAGTTTCCTACGGAAGGTCTTTTATTATATTTAAAGTATAGGCAAAAATAAAAAGTTGAAAGTTTATAAAACATATTTTTAAAATATTTAGACCATTTATGGAATACATGCATTCTACATAGCGAAACTATTTTAGAGAGTAAATGGATTTACAAGCGAAAAGTTTTATATGGAGAGAGATCGTACAAATATAATTTAAATTATATAAAAGTGTAAATAATGTGTAACTGCGCAATAAAAAATCTTTTATTGCAATCTTACAGAACAGTCACTAATAACCTCGCTAGTGATGCTACTATCAATAAATTACATTTAAAAAATTGAATTCCTGACGATATTTACGATCCAATCAACATCCCCGAGAATATACCAGCAAATTTAAAATTTAAGTTCCTGGGTAATCAAAATTAGAAACGTACGGCTGAATAGACATTTGGTCGCTGATGTACTAAATAAATAATTGAAAATATTTTGGTACGTGCGAACATTCTGCATCTGGAAAATAATTGCTTCAAACAGTGAAAATATTTTCACTCTGTAACATGAAATCTGATACCCCGTGCAACAGTCGGGGAATACCTTCCGTAACAATAATGCACAGAAAAGTTTAATTTTGCAGATTAAAGCATAGAAAACATAGTTCGTCACTGGTTGAGTGGTTTTATGGGTACTCGTTACCGAAAAGTTGGTTTAACGTCTGTTGTCTATTCGTCTGACTGTGAATAACTAACTTCTAAACCGTAAGTAAGATTTCACCAAACTCATTATTCACCGGTGATGTGGTTGGTGGCTCGGCTCCTTCAATTCCAAACATTTTGATTTTGGAGGAGATTTGCATGAAGCTTCAACGACATTTTCAAAATTTTCTCAAAAATAGCTCTAAGTTTTTAATGAAAATTTTACTAGATCAGAGAAAAAACATGCTAAACTAGTAGTGCTATAAAAAGGCACAGACGTTTTCCTATTGGTTTTGTAATTTTTTTGGGGGGGGCTAGCTTTTTGGTCTTGCCCAATCTTCCGGTCTTGCCAGCTACCATCTATCGACGTCAAAAGTATATTTTTTGACATTTTCTTAATTGTTCGGTTTCCTAATGGTAGAACCATAATATGTCATCTTGTAGAACGGTTCCTTCATTAAGGTTATGCACAGCTTTTTGAAAATTTTATTAATTTTCGTACAATATTAGTGCAATACATGCAATATTAAAAAATATCAGAAACAATAATTTTTAAAAAAATCCCTCTTTTTCTTTAAACTAGTGATAGTGCTAAATGTTCAGTATAAGATCACATAAATTCCATTTTGATGCATTCTTTTGTTTGGAAAGCTAAGCTAGTAGTTGGTGGGAAACTTGTACGCATTTCATTAATTTCAAGCGGAAATTTTGCGAAGACTGCTAGTTTTTTTAAACAAATGTATATGATCTTTTTTAATGCGCTAACAACGTTAATGAACGTTCAACGAAAATGAGACTTGCCCCATTCTTTTATATGTCCCTTCTTCTATATGTGAAAAAATTAAAGAAATTGGATTATTTTTTGAGAAAATAATGCTTTTTTAGAAAACTACTACTAGTTTCTTCAAAAAATTGTATATGACCCTTTTTTAAGAACTGATCTTTTACAACATACTGTAATAATTCTCCCAATGTTGCTACCTATCCTATCCGCGCGTTGGGCTGCCAATGCAGTAGATTCACCCGCTCTGCCTTCCTACTGCTATACTTCTAATATCATAAATACATATACACACTCCTAACTTGGGCTGACAAATAATCACTTACTTATTATTCCTATTTATCTTTAAACACAAATGGGCGCCTTGTCATCAATACACAAACGTACTTTTCAACCTACTTTAGCTCTTGCACTCGCCCGTTCACTAGCTAGTTTTATACTTCTAATTCTTTCTGGACGTGAATATGTGACTGCCCTATACAGGGCTTCAAACGAGGTACCTATGCGCGCGCGTGCGGGTCTGCGTCTAACTACATGAATCACAACACATTCTTTAATGGTTTACTGATGAACACGAATGTGTTCATCTCAATTCATTTCAGTTCTGTTGACTGTTTCTTTCCCTCTGATATTTCAAAATGACAAATATATATAAAATGATAGTGCCCTCTGATGGCACACAAAACCAAACATTGCAAACAAACAATACCCTTAATATTAAAACACAAAAAACAAAATGACCATTCCCACTGACAATTACGTAGAGAAATACATTCATCCTCACCGAATGCGCATTGTGTCGTTTGAAATTGTTGACCCTCTTATGCTATAATGAATTAACAGAACTTGGTCTTCGACAGATGCCTTTGAAGTTGCCAAATAAAAAAATATCCATGCATCACTTCCCAGATACCGGATGAACACTGCGTCGCCGTCCGCCGATTCGTACACTCCCCGTGTACGGCGTTGGTACCGTCTCAGCTTCCACTAGTTTCCAGGACCATATATACCACGAACTCACATGGTTAAGAAAACCACTACGAAAGGTTTTGCGATGAAACGCAAAATTTTCATTACATTTAAAGTTCCCGCGGCGAGGAAACAGTGTTAAATCACGAATGAAAATAAAATATTTAAAATTCCCGCGGCGAAGAAACACTGTTCTTTGCACAAATGTAAATAAAAATATTTGAAATTGTTCATAAATATCGCGCCATTGTTCTATAAAGTTCTAGCCCGATCCCTTGAAGCGTTTTCGTAATATTTATTAAAAACCATATTCTTCCTCAGCTTTCTTCTAGCAACAATGGCTTCCATGCTTGGAACGTGAAATGTACGATTACGATTATTTCGAAATCTAGTGAACCTCTGGTCCGATTTTGCTGATTGTTCTTTCTAACGATTCTAGAAATTATGTTTTATCGAATGTTTATGTTGAATTTACCCTTTTTCCGCCCATTCGGTTAATTTTAAAAAATGCCTGCACGCGGCGCTGTCGTCTTCTGTCTTATTCAATATACATTTTAACATTTTATTGGGAAGTCTTTATTTTTTGGGAACACTAAATTACCGGAATGATCGCAAATCATTACAATACTTTGGGACAAAATCTCTATCTTCAATTTCGTAGTTTTAAAATGTTCACTTTTTGCAACTTTTTGAAAAACCGATCATTACTGTAAATTGGGACTAGCAACATTCTTTTTACCGTCCTTTATCAC
>CAXIVR010000004.1:12347069-12409569 GCA_964035755.1 Teleogryllus oceanicus | reverse complement strand
CTGAGCTATCTCTCCCGGTCCCTCCTTAAAGATAGATTTTGAAATTAGGTTATGTAAAAGTTTTCGAAAAATTTGAGTACTTTTCGGGAAATTTTGCGTGAAAATACGGGCGAGAAATACGAGCTGTTTTAGCCCCCAATAGTTTTCCACAGATAGAATAAGGAACGCTTAACAGAATCGTGGAGGTCTCACTTTCGTTGAACTTGCTAAAGTTTCCATAACTGCAAAAGTAAGAAATAATACAAAAAGAATGTGCTGTTGTACACTAGTTTGTTAGAGAAGTTTACATACATTTCTCTCTTTCTTCAGGGGAGTTCGATGTCTTCGGAATTTACGAGCTGCCTCGTGCGGTGACGTTTATCAAGTAGGTGCCAATTCTACTATGCCATCTTTTCGTGTGTTTGCAATAAACCCTTACAACAAATTTAAGAAAAAAAAATTGGAGAAAATTCTGGAAATGTCCCACGGGCTTCATGTAACGTATCCCCAACTTCAAAAATTCGTTTTACATGCTCAGGGCTACGAGCCAGTCCACAAAGTTCCAGGAACATTCATTTTAGCAAAATTCGTATTGTTTAGGCACTTGTGTTGATCACAGACTACGGACGGACAAATAGATGCACTGACGTGCCGTAAACTCATTTTCGGTTAAAACTATCATGGCCCCACAAAATCTGGAATAGTACTTAACGTGTACCAAGAAGTAATTTGAGAGCGTAGGCTTCTGTGGCCGGAATTTGAATGTTTGAATGAATGAATGAATGAATGAATGAATGAACGAAGTTTGATTTTTCTTGTGCATTGCTTACAGTCAAATTTCAAAGTTCTAAAATTATGAAGAACTTTCGATAGAAAGTTACTCAGTCATCTTGTAATGCCCTGAGGAAGGTCGCAGAATGGCGGCCGAAACGTAGGCTACTGTGGCTTGGACGCAAAGTCTCCCGGGCAGCCAAGGACATTTTTTATTTATTTATTTTATTTATGTATTTAAATTTATTATTATTAATTTTTAAATAAATACCTCTTCCACGTACACTGCGCTTAGAAAAATATTGAAAATTTGTATTCAATGGAATTGATAGGTGCGTCAAGCTGGAACAGCCAAGTCAGCACACCGGCACGAAACATGTCAAATCAATTATTGCTAATTAATTGACAATTAATTGCCACAATTTTGAATTAATTGCCACGCATTTTCGTGGAGAAAACGGGTGTGTGCTACCTTGACGTCAAGCCAGCACACACATCAGTTAAATTCGAGTCGGAGATGAACGGAAACCCTCAAATCATTTATTGCTAATTAATTGCCACATATTGGAATTAAAAATAACGTATTTTCAGTCTAAAATAATCAATGTCAATGTCAGCAGGCATGACGCAACACCGAACATAATAAAAAACAATGGAATATAGAGAAAACAAACGAACACAATCACTTAAAACTAACAAGATAGTTTAAAGACATATCGAACTATTGTTTTACTCTATGCATGATTTAATTGCCCCCTCCCTTTTATGAGATAATACATTTTTTAACTTCGTAGTTATGCAACCACGTACAACATTAAAATACATAATGCGAGAGTACCAACGAGTACAATATATTTAAAATCTAAAAATAATTAAACACACATTCAATACTAGTTTATTACACTAAAGAAAAAATTAAAACATGTTGCTGTGATTTATATAAACATTGCTGAAACTGCATCAGATTTATCGAACCAAGCCACATATTCAAATTCGAAAATACAGAGAACCAACGAGCACAATCACATAAAATTAAGAACATAGTTAATAGATATTTAGAACTAATTTTTTACTCTATAAACGATTTAATTGCTCTTGTCATTTAAATAATAATAACTTAATGAAAACTTCGTTGTTAAAAGACTTCGTCGAATTTCGAACAGGAAATACAAGAGTAATAACGAGCACTAATATTTAAATCTATTTAAAATTTGAATGCACATTAATTTTTAAAAAACCGTGAATTATATAAACATTATTGAAACTGCATGGCAGTTATCGAACCAACCCAGATATTCAAATTCGAAAATACAAAGAACCAACGAGCACAATCACATAAAATTAAAAACATAGTTAATAGATATTTTAAATAAATTTATAAACGAGTATACTAACGAGCACAAATAGCAAAAATCAATTAATAATTGAATGCCTATTCATTTCTAGTTTATTACACTAAAAACAAATTCATAAATGTTGCCGTGAATGATATAAACATTATTGAAACTGCATGGCAGTTATCGAACCAAGCCAGATATTCATATTCGAAAATACAGAGAACCAACGAGCACAATCACATAAAATTAATAACATGGTTAATTGATGTTTAGGGCTAATTTTGTACTGTATACACGATTTAATTGCTCTTGTCATTTATTAAATAATTTTTTTTAATACTTCGTTCTTATGAAACCTCATCGACTTTCGAACAGGAAATGCGAGAGTACCAACGAGCACTAATATTTAAAATCTATTTAAAAATTGAATGCACATTCAATACTAGTTTATTGCACTTAAGATAAATCGATAAATGTTGCCGTGAATTATATTAACATTATTGATACTGCATGGGTTTCGAACCAAGCCAAATATTCAAATTCGAAAATTGAGAGGACCACCGAGAACAATCTCATAAAATTAAGTACATAGTTAATAGATACTTAATGGTAAATGTTTACTATACACACGATTTAATTGCTCTTGCCAATACAAAATAAATAATTTTTTAAACTTCGTCCTTATGCAACCACGTACATCATTGAAATAGGATTATCGAGAGTACTAACGAGCACAAATAGTTAAAATCAATTAATAATTGAATGCATCATCATTTCTAGTTTATGACTCTAAAGATACATTAATAAACGTTGCCTTGAATTATATAAACATTACTGAAACTGCATCAGACTTATCGAATCAAGCCAGATATTCAAATTCGAAAATAGAGAGAACCAAGGAGCACATTCACATAAAATTAAGAACATAGTTAATAGATATTTAAAACTAATTTTTCATTCTATACCCGATTTATTTGCTCTTGTCATTTATTATATAATATTTGTTATGCAACTACGTGCGACTTTCGAACAGGAAATTCGAGATTACCAACGAGCACTAATTTCTAAAATCTATTTAATAATTTAATGCACATTCAATACTAGTTTATTACACTAAAGATAAATTAATAAATGTTTTAGTGTATAATATAAACATTGTAGAAATTGCATCAGAGTTATCGGAACAAACCATATATTCAAATTCGAAAATATGAAGAACCAACAAGGACAATTACATTAAACCAACAACATGGTGGTTAGTTCTTTAATGCTAATTTTTTACTTGATACACGATTTAATTGCTCTGGCCATTACGGAATAAATAATTTTAAAAAATCATAGTTATAAAACCACGTACGATTTCCAAATGGGAAATTTTAGAGCACTAACAATCACGAATCACTAAAACCTATTAGTAATTAAATACACATTAAATACTAGTTTATTACGCGAAAGATAAATTAATAAATTATATAGTGTATTATATAAACATTGTTGAAACTGGATCAGAGTTATCGGACCAATCCTGATATCGAAATTCGAAAATAGAGAGAACGAACAAGTACAATCACATATAATCAACATAGTTTTTAGTTATGTAACACTAATTTTTTACTCTATACACGATTTAATTGCTCTTGCCGTTACGGAAAAATAAATTTTTAAAGATTCGTAGTTATGCAACCAAGTACGACTTTCGAATGGGAAATTTTAGAGTACTGACGAGCATGAATCACTGAAACCTATTAAATGATTAAATATACATTAAATACTAGTTTATTACACTAAAGATTAATTAATAAATGTTAGTTATATTATTATATATTATATTATATATAATTATATAAACATTGTTGAATCTGCATGCGGGTTTTCGGACCAAACAAGATATTCAAATTCGAAAATACGGAGAACCAACGACCACAATCACATAAAACCAACTACATAATTTTTAGTTATTTAATAATAATTTTTTACTATATACACGACTTAATTGCTCTGGCCATTACGGAATAAATAATTTTAAAAAATCGTAGTTAAAAAAAACAGGTACGATTTCCTAATGGGAAATTTTAGAGCACTAACGAGCACGAATCACTAAAACCTATTAAGTAATTAAATACACATTAAATACGAGTTTATTACACGAAAGATAAATTAATAAATTATATAGTGTATTATATAAACATTGTTGAATCTGCATCAGTGTTATCGGACCAAGCCAGATATTCAAATTCGAAAATAGAGAGAACGAACGAGCACAATCACATATATCCAACAACATAGTTTTTAGTCATTTAATACTATTGTTTTACTCTATACACGATTTAATTGTATAGATTAATGTAGAGATTATAATTTAATTGTTATGCAACCACGTACGACTTTCGAATAAAAAATGCGAGAATACCAATGTGGACAAATATATAAAATCTATTAAATAATTCAATACACGTCTACTAATAGTTTATTACACTAAAGATAAATTAATAAATGTTTTTGTGTATTGTATAAACATAGTTGAAACTGCTTTACTGTTATCGGTTCAAGCCAGATATTCAAATTCGAAAATACAGATAACCAACGAGTACAATTACATATAACTAACAACATAGTTTTTAGTTATTGATATTAATTTTTTATATATACACGATTTAATTTCTCTTTTCGTTACGGAAAAATAATTTTTTAAATCTTCGTAATTATGCAACGATGTACGAGTTTCGAATAGTAAATGCGAGTTTGCCAACGAGCACAAATTCTAAAATCTAATAAATATTTAAATACACATTCAATACTAGTTTATTAATTATAAAGGTACGTTATTAAATGTTGTCGTGTATTATATCAATATTATTGAAACTCCATCAGAGTTATCGACAAAGCCAGGTTATCGAATTCGAAAATATAGAGTACCAACGAGCACAATCACATACAACCAACAACATAGTTTACAGTTATTTAATACTATTTTTTTACTCTATACACAATTTAATTGTCTTGCGGTTAGGGAGTAATAATTTTTTAAAAATTCGTAGTTGTGCAACCACGTACGACTTTCAAATAGAAAATGCGAGAGTACCAACAAGTACAAATATCTAAAATCTATTAAATTATTAAATACACATTCAATACTAGTTTATTACATTAAAGGTAAATTAATAAATTTTGCTGTTTATTACATAAACATTGTTCAATCCGCATCAGAGTTATGGAACCAAGCCAGATATTCAAATTTGAAAATTTAGAAAACCAACGAGCACAATAATATATAACCAACCAAACTTTTAGTACTTTAATACTGATTTTTCATTTTACACACGATTTAATTGCTCTTCGCGTTACGAAGTAAATAATTTTAAAAAATTCGTAAATATGGAACCACGTACGACTTTCAATTGGGAAATTTTAAATTACCCTTTCAAAAGGGTAAAAGTGAAACAGAGTATCCGAACCATGCGATGTTTTAAAATTTGAAAATAGAGGGAACCAATAAGCACAAATATAGGAAACAAAGAACATAATTTAACAGACATTTGATACTAATTTACTACTCTAAAAGAATTTATGTTTCCTGCCATTGATGGAATAAATAATTTTAAATCTTTATTGCAATGCTTTCAGGCCCGATAATCGGGTAGAAAATTAGAGAGTGCGATCTGGCACAAAAGAACCAAAACCTATTGTCTTTTAATGCACATTTAATACAATTTATTGGAGCAAAGATAAATTTTAAACAGTTTTAAAATTTTATATCGTAAGTGGCAAGAATAATGATTTTTCGTTTAGAAAACTTAATTAGTATAACATGTTTGTTAGATTATAGTTTTGTTTTTTTTTTTTTTAGCATGTTGAGTCTAGTATGATTTTGTTTTAACAATATTTATTTAAATACGGCTAATTTTTTGTGTAATAATTAGTTTTCATTGTGTGTTATATATTTAATAATTTTTTTTGTTGTGTGTAAATATTTAATAGGTTTTGTGGTTTGTACCAGTTGTTCCACTCAATTTCCTACTCGAATATCGTACGTGGTTGCATAAGTAAGAACACTTTAAAATTAGCTATTTGTAAATAGCTGGAGCAATTAATTTCGGTTAAGAGCATTAAGTTCGTATAAATATCTGTTAAAGTATGATTTTTTTTTTTATATTCGAATTTGAATATTGGCATGTTTGAGCAACTATGATTCAGTTTTTAACAATATTTATTTAATACACGGTAATGTTAATAAATTTATCTTTTTTTTATAAATTGGTATTGAGTGTGCTTTTAATAGATCATTTTGCGATGGGTCGTCAAAATAGGTCTTAATCATAACGTTTGGCCTGTAGGAAGAGCTGCTCAACAATTGATATACATTTCACAGTTCCTAAGAAAGTGCATAATTTAAAAACGGGAAATGACACCAACTTATTCGATAGTTTTCGGCAGAAGTCACAACACTTATATCGGGATATACTTCATTTGTTAAAAATTTGTGGCAAGACATATCTATGTTGTATTTTATTTACTAAATGGAGCATTGGATAACGTTTTTTGTTTAATTCTTATCTATAAATGTACGTATTAGGCGGAGGAGTGTAATTGATCGCCATATTTATCCATTCCTTGTAATTGATCGCCATTCTTATCTATAAATGTACGGGTTAGGCGGAGGAGTGTAATTGATCACCGCATAAATACAGACACTTCTTATTAATATTAACCTTTTATTTACGAACGGGAAACAATTATCCCGGCGATTTTCAGCTCAGCGCGCCGAGCGCGCTGCAGCGGTTCGAATGGGACGTTTGTAACTTGTCCTCCAGAGGCGTGGCAGGGTTTATCTCTCGCTTCCTGAGGATGACATGTTGAGAGCCGGTGATTTCCACGTATTGGAGTCCCGGCCTACGCAAGGTGTTGATAGAGAAGGGTTCAGTCGTGGGCTGCTGTGGCATTCTGCGCGTGTACAGTGTGCCATCGCCGTTTACAGTGTTCTTCGGTGCAAATTAAGAGGATTATGAAAGCATACATTCTCCTAACACAGAAGAAGAAGAATAAAGAGAAGTAATCCGAAAAGAATATGGATAAGGGGAAGATGCTTCACACAGTTTGTCAAATCCCAAAGACTTCTTCAGATTTGAGAAGTTTTAATGTAAACGAGCTTCTTTTTATCCGCGCATTTTCAGATGTTTTTGCAAACATCGCAGGTTTATCGACGACATGTTTGTTTCTGAAATATTGGAAAACGAGTAAAAGTGAAAATTACAGAAGAATTCCAAAAAAATGGCAATATTTTGATTACTGACCTCCAAAAATAAAATTAATACCTTTTGCAATCTGTATCAATATATCCGCTAGCCAATCAGGGAAGCCCGGTGCCGATTATAAGTGCAATTTGCTTATAGTATGCCTCCGGGACGATGTTCACTCGACGATGGGCATCCAGAGGCAGATGAGCATTCTGGCTTGGTTCGATAACTGCCATGAAGTTTCAATAATGTTTATATAATTCACGACAACATTTATCAATTTACCTTTAGTGTAGTAAACTAGAAATGAATATGCATTCAATTATTAATTAATTTTAGCTATTTGTGCTCGTTAGTACTCTCGAAGTTCCTATTCGAATGTTGTACGTGGTTGCATAAGGACAAAGTTTTAAAAATTATTAAGCATTAAAATCGTATATAAAGTAAACATTTGGTTTTAAATATCTATTAACTATGTTCTTAATTTTATGAGATTGTTCTCGTTGGTTCTCTCTATTTTCGAATTTGAATATCTGGCTTGGTTCGATAACTCCCATGAAGTTTCAATAATGTTTATAAAATTCACGGCAACATTTATCAATTTAACTTTAGTGTAATATACTAGTAGAGAATGTGTATTCAATTAATTATTAGAGTTTAGATAGTAGTGCTCGTTGGTACTTTCGCATTTCCTGTTCGAAAGTCTTCGAGGTTTCATAACAACGAAATTTTAAAAATTATTATTAATTAAAAGACATGAGCAATTAAATCTTGTATAAAGTAAAAAATTAGTATTAAATAACTAAGAAGTATATTGTTGGTTTTATGTGATTGTGCTCGTTGGTTCCCCGTATTTTCGAATTGGAATATCTGGTTTGGTCCGATAACCCTGATGCAGTTTCAACAATGTTTATATAATACACTAAAACATTTATTAATTTATCTTTAGTGTAATAAACTAGTATTTAATGTATATTTAATCAATGAATAGGTTTTAGTGATTCGTGCTCGTTAGTGCTCTAAAATTTTCCATTCGAACTCGTACTTGGTTGCATAACCACGATTTTTTTAAAATTATTTATTCAGTAATGGCAAGAGCAATTAAATCGTGTATAGAATAAAAAATTAGTATTAAATAACTAAAAACTATGTTGTTGGTTTTATGTTACTTCGGTAACGCCCCGCTGACGTCACTCGGCGGCGGCTCCTTCAAATGCGTGCGGGCGGTCACGGCATATTTTTAACATATTCTTACCGTTTTCATTACGTATTTATGTAGTACATTTTTTTGATAACTAGGGAGAGGATTTTTATGCTCTAAACAATCTTGAAATATACTTTTGAAAATGTGCATTTATAACCTAAAAATTCTAAAATATGCACTTAATATGGAATTAAAATTAACAATATTTTATTTCCTGTATAGACCATTCATGATATAATTCAGCAGAAGCATGCGGAATGAAAATATATATTTTTGTTCGAACATAATATAACCTAGCTTTCTACGCGAGAGAAATAATTGAAGTAAATATGCACCTTAGTTAAGTTCACTGAATGTCTTGATTTCTGAATGGTCTATACATAATATATCCAGAAATATCCTACATTTTCACGAGTATTTTATCATCTATAGAAAAGGGAAAAGTTGCAAACTGTGACACGTTTTCTAATCAATGAACGCGAACAAATAAATAGACTCTACGAAAACTGGAAACGTTTTAGAGATAAGTATATATTTTAACCAAAAATGCAGAATATACTCTTATAATCTTCACGAATAAGCACCAATCGAAAAAAATCAGCCAATATGCACCAACACGCTCTAACATTCATATACACAGCATCAAATTCTAACCAAATGTCAAGAAATTTCACTTAGCTATGCCCCGAAGCAACGGACAAAAATTTGCAAAATGATAGAAATCTGCCCCCTAGTGATTACTAGAGACCGGAAAAATATGTAGTATGAAACGTCAAAATATGTTCATAAATATGTAATGAAAGCAATGAGAATATGCAACAAATATGTAAAATCAGATTTAATACGTAATATTAAAATACACTAATTATAAAACACAGTTACCTCATTCGAAATTAAATTTATCAAAAGTTTCCTAAAAATTTTTAAAAATAATACAAAAGTTTAAAAAAAAATCATTTGAAGAGCACAAGTTGATGCACATTTTTCACCATACAACTTTCCCCTCAGAAATAAAAGCTTCACATTTTGCTATCGAAAACGGTAATTTAGCAGCCAGACTAGACGAAATAGAAGCCCTCGAACAAACTGAGGCCCTCGTACGATATCTTCCACCGACAAACAATCACTGCAGCGTGCATCATTCTCATTGAAGTCCTACACATCGGCGGTAGCCAAATTGTCTCAGACATTAAGGTTAAAGATTATCAATCCTGGCGTCAGTTGTACTTTTCACACCTGAAGGTGAAACTGGCCACAGTCGCTGACGCGCACTTCCAGCCTCGGAGATAACTGAAGCAGACGCGCCGGAGTGTAAGAATACCCGAGTGCGTCTTAACAAAACGCATTTATATTCGACACCACTCAGTAATAACGTGGAAAAAAATTCTGATATTTTTGAAATACTTCTTTTCATAAAAAATATGTATAACATTGATAAAATAAAAATATATTATGTAAAAGTAGCAAAATATGTAAAATATGTAATATGGCACTAAATATGTAAAAATATGTAATGAAAAAATTGGATATTATTTAATATCGTAACGATTCGCCAAGATTACAGTTTTGAGAACGTTAAGTAGAAAGACAAAAAATATGTAATTACATAAAAATCCGGTCTCTAGTGATTACTGTCCTGCGCCCTTCCCACGATGTCCTCTCTCGTGCCTTGGCCATCAGTCCCGCATCGCGCCTTCCCTCCCCTCCGCAGAATTATACTTCGATTTTTCTAAAATGGGCGATGACGATAGGTCTTTCTTACACCATCTGCCTTATAAAATGAATCGTTTCAATTAATTAGCGAACGTCCTTATCAACGGGGCTCGTAACATCAGAAATGTCCTCACCGCTGTTAAAAAGCTTTATTTTATCAAGCAAGAGGTGTAATGATGATCTAATATCATTGGCCACTCTACAAATATCATCGGCCACTCCACAAAAATCGATGTATGCGCGTGATTGCCGTGAATGCCAAAAGTATAGAATTTTGCTCTTTTCCCGCTCACTGAAAGCTATACGAAATATTATTTCACAACCTAATACCCTGTTTTGGTTCAGAGGAGATAACTTAAAAAAAAAAATCACGTTTTTTAAAAACCTGACTTTAACCATGGTTAAAACGAAGGTGATCTAAACCAGCCAACCGAAGGACGGACGCCTAGGCGACGGACGGACGCCAATGCCGACCGTCGGACGGTCGCCAGGGCGACAGATGGACGAGAAATCCGATAGACCCAGAATCGCAGAAAGAGACACGCCGATTTGAAGCATTTTCTAGGTGGGCGGTGCTAGCTTTAGACTAAACCTAGCAGCGCCCACAATTTCGAGAAATCCAAGAGAGCCTAAAATTCGGGAATGGAGCTTTTAATTTATTATGTAGTTTGGGTAAGAGTTGTTTTTCGGACGCTGCTAGCTCTGGATGGCTCAGGCGCTGCTTCAAATGAGGGGCGCGCGTGCAGCTCTGCGCACTCGAGGAGTTAGCGCCCCAACAATAAAGCACATCCAAACCCTACAAAATAAAGTCCTGCGCACTGCCTTAAATGCCCCATGGTATATATATATATATATATATATATATATATATATATATATATATTGTGACATACCGATATGTCACGTTAAAATAAATTAACATTTATTTGGAGACAATATGGTGAAACATGCATTACGAAATATCACGAGAGCTAGAGCATAGCAACGACCGTGAATAAACAATGTAGTTTTGGTTTTTCTAAATGCATTAAGAGATGGGTTGATGCCGAAAGTAGAAACTTTGGGATTGGGCGGAGAAGTTTAGACGGTCAAATGTTATGAAAAAAATGAAGGTAGTTTAATACGAAGTCTTCGAGGGATGAATCATGCAGGAAGATTTCATTCTGCTCTGAAACGCGCTTCTGAACTGTTCGTAGATATTTTCATGTGGAAGCAATATTGAAGTATAAATTGGAACTTTGTCGGGAGTGGTAATCAAGTTCGGGACTATGTCATAGGACGTAATCGGGACTGGTAATTTTGATAGTTTGAGACCAGCTTGGATAGGACAGAAGAGGATTTCGTTGGAACTTTGGACTACGGCAAGATCGCAAGATATTTCGACTGAGAAGTCTACGAGGGACATCAACGAAGAAAAGATAAGTTAACCGCGGTGTAAAATTGTAAATTGAAAGAGATCATGATCAAAGGCCTAACTTCAATTCATTAAATTGTTTGATAAAAAGTAAAAATAAACTTTGTTGAATTTTGTTCTTTAGAAAAGAAAGTGATTTTTCATTTAGTCAATCCAAACAGTAATGAACTAGGAATAGAAACATTCTATTTCAGATTCCCAGCTGCGCTGTATAGTCAGGGATCCTATAATCCTTTATAGAGGTAAAAGGATTATAATTAATCGTGACCCATTGACCCAGCAAGCCGGACGCTAAGATCTTTAGCAGATATAGATGTAGAGAGAGAGGAAAATTTTGGTATATCTCAATATATATATATATATATATATATATATATATATATATATATATATATATATATATATATCTAATGATCAAATTCACAATGATTTGAAATTCCCTACAGTCGCCCAGCACATCGCCCGCCTCTCCGAAAGATTCTACAACAAGCTTCATAACCTTCCCTTCCAATCGATTTTATCACTAGGAAAAACCACTCACCCTCATCTAAACCGCATCCCGTCTAGACTCCCCAAATAAAATTCCGCCCTCCGTAACTCCTACGCTTTTTCCATATCATAAGCGCCGTTATCTCACCCATACCACAAACCACCGCAATAATTCCCAAGTACCCCAACCTGATTTTCTTGTAGAGGAGCCCAGTGGGGTCATCCTCCCTCTTATTTTTGGTCTGTATATTATTGTATACATAATGTAAGCAAACAATTCTGTAAAGTGGCAATGTACGCTGTATCAGAAAATATTTGAATTAAAAAAAAAAAGAAAAGATAGTTAACGGCCCCGCGCAGCGCACCCAGCGGCCGCTCCGGGAAACCTTGGACCGTCCCAGCGGCGGCCGCTCAAAGCTACCTCTCATCTTAGGAAAGAGAAAACTGGTGAGGCTACTGCAACACGTACTATCACGCATTATTTATAAATTTGCAATTTTCTAAAATTCAGAGAGTTCAATGAAAATAAGACCCGCGCCATTCTTTTAAGCGTTCTTTTTCTATCTGTGGAAAAGGTTTGAAAAAAATTGGGGCGATTTTTGAGAAAAAATGTTTAAAAAATGCTTACGTTTCGCGCAAAATTTCGAAAACTACTCATTTTCGAAAAATTGCCAACGATCTCATTTTCCAGAGCTGTCCTTAAGGAAAACATTTCTATCTTCAATATTGTAGTAGCAGGAACGCGCCAAAAAATTGCAATTTTCGAAAAATCAGGGATTTAAATGAACCTGAGATATGCATCATTCTCTTAAGCGTCCTTTCCCCTACCCGAGGACAAAGCTTATTACAAAAAATCGGTGCCATTTTTGTGAAAATTTTGAAAATGTTTATGAGGCGACATATTAAGAGTCTTCAAAAATCAAACTCTCGAGTTCGTTCAGATCGATCGGTGAATATCAGTTTTGAGGAAAATCGATTGAACACTTCAGGCGTTAGCGTTGACCACAGATGGGCGAAGTTTTGTCGTCAATCGATTTTTCAGTATCTAGGACCCACAGAACCTGGATACTCGCTGCACCACGAATTAGAGGAAGTAATTTACAATTTCTTGCAACAGGATTTATCCTCTTTTTCGTTACGAGGGCCGGCAATAAGAGTTTCTGTGATGAAAATTCGCCTTTTCCGGCGGACGATTACATAACTCTTTTCTTACGAAGTAAATGCGAGAAAGTAAAAATAACTCGAAAACAAGGGCGCGCGAAGCATACTGATCGACGCAGGGCAGCTTTTTTGGCATCCTCAGCTTACGTGTGTTTCAGAATTAGTATTCCAAACTTCTTCACTTTCTTCAATTGAATGTGGCTGGAAAGTTCATGTAATGAAGTCATAAATGTAATATTTACCTATTTTTGTTAGGCAAGTTGCCGCACAAGTGTATTCTGTAGGTCGCGTTCTGTCGCAAAGAGATTTCGTTTACCTGCCGAACACTGGTGAACGAGGAGTTGCCTATCTATAAGGGGCAAATGTCACATTTGTAACTTCTTTACGTGACATTTCCCAACACATGCTCACTGGGAAAAGTGATAGTTTCCAACCCTTCCACACACCCCAACAGTATGTATCATTTATTCCGAATCATCTTAATATAAGCTCAAAAAAGGCGTAATGAAATAAAACAAAAACTGGAATTTCAATTTTATAATAATTAACAATTTCATACCATGGATCAAACTGATTGATTAGTGCATCCGGAAGCGTCAAATGCTACAATACAGATGCATTATTCCCGTAAGTGTAGTGCATGTTTTAGCACGGGAGGTGGCTGTGATCTTAACCCACTGCATGGCGAGATCTGGTGTCGATCTATCCGTAGGCTGGCGGGGTTTTCCCCAACGATCTCCCACCAGCGGGGCACTACCACTGGAAGAACAAGTTCAAACCTCCGGATTGGTCTCCCGGCAGTTGTGGTAGTGTAGTGGATGTGAGTGTGAGTGTGTGTAAGTAAGGGGTGAGGGTAGAACAAGGAAGAGGAAGGAAAGATCGCGCGCTGTCCGTGGCCTCTTTCTTAGGATACTGATCCGGCATTCGCCTGGTGTTGATCGGAGAAACCACGGAAAACTACCGATCAGAGCAGCAGGTAGCTAGACTTCTCCTCCAGACAGCAGTTGAATTCGATTAGTTACGTAATTAATGTCGACAATTCGTCGCGACTTGAACCCTAGGACCCCCAGTCAGAGGTACTGCAGTGTCATCAATTGATACTCTGAGCGACTTAAGTCGGTCAAACAGGTTCGAAGTTCAACAAAAACGTCGTGAAAATCAATTATAATGAATCTAAATAACACAAATTTACAAACTCAATATAAAAACTCCATTGAGACAATCTTTCAATTTGTTTCATACAATGACTTGTATATAATCAAACCTCATAAATTAACACACGCAGACTGATTTCGCGAGGACTCGATGCATTATAAATTACGGTAATTGTGAAAGACTCCATCAATACCAGGAAGAGGAGGAAAACTAATTGTATGAAATGGTATATGGGTTAGAACGTGAAACATGGGGTTGAAACAGCACGAAGCGTTCTTTCAGTTTCGTGTATATTATTTTAGGTAAAAGTCATTCAAATCATATCGACAATGTATACATTTGCTACACTTTGTGTTTTGTTTAAGACGGTAAAATAAGTTATTCTTGCAAAAAAGAACTTTGGAATGTCACTGAGCAGCAATTTTTTAAATTATGAATATTTTTCAAGATAAAACATTATTTAGGCATAGTTAATATTGGCAATTGAACTACGAGGAAAGACTGCGGCAGGCCAAATCAAATCTTCAAGCAATATGTGCCGTAATAAGATCAATGTTTTCAAAGATACAACCCAAGTTTATCTAGAGGAAGAATATAGCCGAAACAATTATAATGTTGGTCCGTGACTACGAAAATTTGATTCGAAATGAGTTGATAACGCCGGGAGACAAAGATATACCAAATGGCAATGTAATGCAGCCCATTCAGGGACGGACCAAGGAATCAGTGTACCGATCGCGGGGTTTTGAAAGAAGAAAAACTTTTCGTTTGCAGTCGAAACAATCCACCGGCCCAGATGCCCTCATTACACACGCAGGACGCGACAGGTGGCCGCCCCCGCCCCTGCCGCGTCGGCCCGCGCCGTCACAGCAGGTGAAGGGCCGGAAGGAGTACGGGGGAAGGGATTCGCGCGGGCGACGCCTTCCGATAAGGCGACTGACTGGGCGCCGGCCACGCTCGGCCGGCGGCGGGCCGCTGCTGGCGATAACACGCGCGGACGGGGGGGGGGGGGGGGGGGGGGGGGGGCGGCGGCCGCCGGCGCCCGGGGCGTTGCGAGCGGCCCCCCCCCCCCGCTGCACGCATGCGCGCCGCGGCCGCCCGCTGCCGAAGGGCCAGCCACTCCGCTTGCGCTCGCGAGGTGCGCGGCGCGCCGACACTCGCCCGCCTGGACGACTCCCCCTCTGAAGCAGCCGCCGCCGGTGCACGCGGAGGGCTCAGTGCTCAAGTGGTCGTGCCAAAAAGTCATCGGTTCTTTGTTGGATTTCTGATCGAGAGATAGGATTGCACGTTGTGTCTGAAAGATAAAGTGTAGTGTCAGTGTTCGTTGAACAGTGTGCTCAAGAGGACAGACAACGTATCTGCGCCCACAACCGCGGAGCTGGAGTGTGGCGAAAATAGCATAAGCGTGAGGCTTGAACCAGATCAGGGGACCGGTAAGTGACTGCAGATCGCTACATTGAAAGCAAACTTTGGGAACTAAATTTATAGATAAATACAATAAATGAGCATTCACCTTTACAAAAGTAAGAACTAAGAAACGTTAGGATAATATTAAAGTCTTTTAACACGAATCATCTCTTCTTCAAAATGAATATTTCTTTAAGCATAACAATTTCCATATTATCTTCGAAGAATAGATCCATACAGTTACTATATGACATGCATGGTATACGCATGTTGACCGATTGTGGGACTAAGATTTTAAGTTCTGCAGAAGTTCACTACCAGAATAATTGTTCATCGAAAACAATGTTCGGGGGGAAAATCCGTTAACAGTGCGATTCCGTTTGTGGGAATGGCATCGAATTGTCCAAAGATAAATGTTATCGCGATTGTGGAATTTCACGGTTGCGACACAGCAAGCATCCAAATATTTGGTGTGCTCATTCTATGGAAAGTCATCTTAAGCTACTTTGACTTAGGCTACTTTAATTTCGAATAAATCTTTCTAAATAATAACTTGTTGATTTGTTCTTATTGAACAAACGCGAGAGAAAGGGAAATATAATAAATTGACAATCCCTGTTAAAGTAGTAAGAATACAGTGACGTCTGTTTTCATGAGAGTGTTTTCTCATCTAGAATGTATTATACTTTATTACATAAGTGGAATAAATAACTGATAAATAAAAATTTCTTTGAAATGTCTTCGGCAATGAATATCGATGTATTATGCTATTTAAATATAATAACAGTTCAACAATTACTTTTAGAAGAATTAGTTATTCGCTAACAAAAGGAATAAATGCATGATCAAATGAAAAGAAAAATAAATTTCAATTGGATATTTTTTCACATGTCACAAACAGCAATTTCAGAGGAAGAATGAATACGTATATAATTTAGGAATATTACAGTTAGTATTTTCCGCGTTTTATACTGCCATTTATTATATCGTGAAATTAAAGAGGTTTCCAAAAAATGTCTTTCTTGGTTTTGTAAAATTTTACTGCGCACACCATTCATGTTTTTGTAATGCTTCTTGCAAAACCCATTCCGTGTTTTCAATCTCGTCTTGTTCTCTGCAATTGTGTTTTAGTTTTACGAGCGTACAATTAGTAGTTTATGTGCCTTTTTTGATAAATATCAGAGGTTTGATTGCTTAACACTCGCCTTGACTTCATTATATTTATTCGCAAACTTCGAAACATCAACATTAACTTGCAATCAATTCCTATCCTCCTGGCAGGGCTACCCACAAGGGGACCCCCCACAAATGTGTGAAAAAATATTTTTGACCACTCATATTTTTCGTCTTTATTCAATCGTGATTTTTTTTGAAGATGAAATCAATACCTGTGATAATTTTAAAATTTCTTTGGGGTGAGAAAGTGCTGTATGTGTGTGTGTGTGTGGGGGGGGGGTGTTGGAGGAGGCTCACAAAAGTTTGCCTCGGGGCCCAAGAAATCTATGAGCGGCCCTGCTGCTGTTAATCTGACAATTCTTTGTCCAGTAAATCAAACGCATGAAAAATATTCATTGCTTTTTATTGATTTTTTAAAGAACTATTGAGACAATTACTATTAAAAGTATCCTGGTATCAGAAAGGTTATATATAATTATAAGAGGTTTAAGAATAAATCTATTCAAAATATATATATATTTTTTTATTTATTTTTGAAAATAGATTTTACTACATGGGAGTTTTTGTTTTTTTTTCTCCCTTTCAAAATTCAAAATTTAAGTAGCATATGACTTAGTGTAGGGATCACAGAATTTTGAAAATGTGCACACAATTCACTTTTCCCCATAGCACGTCATACGCAGTTTTTTTTAACTGTTTTTTGACGTAAATTAAATAAAATAAAAAAATAAAAAGCTTAAAAAGCCCAGATGTGTATCAAACCAATGAGATCCGAAATTGCTTATACTTCCAACTCAAACGATAAATGTCTATTTTTCATCTTTACTTTGTTAAAAATTCAATTCTATATATCTTTTAGTTGCATTTATTGCTAAATGTAGTGGAACTACCTATGCATTTTTTAAGGAAGGACATTCATTACTGGGCCAATATTCTGATGACGATCTGATGCCATTAAATACGTCCCCCAAAAAACAAACCTACGACAAAACTATATTAAACAAATACAGATTTCAAAATAGGTTTGTATTTGAGCACATTATGAAAAATTCATTTATTTTAGGCATTTTTTCATGACCCTAAAGAGGGTTACTGGTACCCAAATAATTTTGTTAGCTGGAATTACCGGAGTTTTGGGACGCAATACGGCTTTAAAATTTACTGGAAATGTTGTGAGGAATTTAAGAGCGTATTCAAGACATCCAATGAAAACTATACAGAACGATATCGCACTTCAAACAAGTCTAATCGCATGAAATTGCCGACTTCTTTTCCGGCAGATCACACGATATTCAAGGGCCTCCGTTACAAAGCAACGACTCAGATACTTAATTCAGTTTACGATGTAACATAACTTATAAGCTTCACAAAAATGTAATTCTCTGTGTCAAATTAGTTTTTCTGATACTATTTTTCATCTTATATAAAAAAACTCCCTTACATCAAATCAAGATTTCGAGTATTACACATCAAGATAAGATTGCGATATTATCACAGTTAGAAAGTGTTAAGTGTTTCGTAAGGCATTTCTATTGAGTGGAATCGAACATGATATTACCAGTAAGGAAAGGTAATTTCTAATAATTAAGTCTATTAAGAAGGCGTTTGTTCAGAAATTATTGGACTACGTAAAACCAGTTACTTTTCAATTTGAGACGGGATGTTATAAACAATTGAGACAACAAGGAAGTACAATTCTCGGTGTATCTACTCCACTTTCAGAGCCGATAATTAAGGGCAAAACACACTATCATTTTTCTATATTATGCTTACTAATTTAAAAAAACACTACAGCTAGTGCAGTGATCAGAGAGTGACGAATGATTTCTAATTACATATTCATGAAACAATTATTTTCGACACCTTTCTTGTGATTCGTTCTCTTCTCACCGCTCTGATATCTCAGGTTATCTTACGTAGTCTGCACAAAACACAGGAGTACGTGTCTGGGAACCGTCTTAAAACCATACATGAAAGTTTGTTCTGCAATGCGTTCCAATACAGGACTGGGCAATCCATAAAATAATACGCGCCATTTTTTCCCCCTCACAATAGAGTTCAAACGTGCCGCTCAACTAGACCACCTCCTCCACCTTCTATCGTTCACAGTTTAAGTTGAAAAATAGGGGTATGAGATGATCTGCTTCCCTTGGGTGAGGAAGAGGAAGACGTCAATCACGGAAATAAATATTAATTAACGTACTCAAATTCAAAGTAGACACATTTATTGGTGCACTAATCTACGCAAGAACCGGATTATCTACAGGAAACCTAAGCAAGGCCTTTGGGGCCGAATGGAACCCACTAAATATACTGAAATATTGAACATGTATAATAAAAATAAATATTGAAATAAAATACTATTTTCAAATTTACAATTTAGAAATTAAAATATGCTTACGTTTTTTGTGAGATTGACAATGTTAATTAAAATAATATTGGCAGGGCCGAAGCACATGCTCGTGCATTAAATTACCCCTGACAATACAGATGATCTTTTGGAAGGGAGGGCAATCGCTGTCGTCGCCGATGGTTGCTGGAGTCTCATTTGATTAAGATGCTGGAGAAGCGCAGCTGTTCAATGCAAGTAGAAAGAGAGAGATAGCTAGAGCTCTGCGTGAGATGGGGCACCGACAGCCAGATCAGGTTGGAGCCTTCTGTTCTCTCGCTGCGAATACTTGAATATTCTTAATTACCTTTTTAATTAAATATATTAATAGTCATTCATATTTTTAAAAAAATACAGGTAAAGAAAAAATAATTACAGTTCTCGAATTTTGAAAATACAGTAGCATATAAAAATTCGGACGTCAAAAAATCCGAATCGTAGATAATCCGCATAATGATCGTCGTTCAAAAGTCTATAAAATATTTTTTAATGGTCAAACACTACATGATTTACTGTAGGTAAAGTATTTGTGTTACTGTACTTACCTTCTCGTATTTTTCAGCAATTAAAAAGGTAAAAAATACTATGTTAATGGTTTTATTCATCCGCTCTACTTCTGTGATCATCAGAGTTAATTGGGAAGTTTGTTTTACGTTGAAAATGACTATCTAACTGTCGGTGCTTGATTAGATCATTTCAATAATCCGTACTATTTGAAAATACGGGAGAGGACCGATCCCAATTAATATGGATTATGAACGTTTCATTGTAAGTAAGAAAGTACTGGATTCAATTCTGCCTTTGGTGAATATTGGTTCAATTCTGCCTTTGGTGAATATTGGTTCAATTCTGCCTTTGGTGAATATTGGTTCAATTCTGCCTTTGGTGAATATTGGTTCAATTCTGCCTTTGGTGAATATTGGTTCAATTCTGCCTTTGGTGAATATTGGTTCAATTCTGCCTTTGGTGAATATTGGTTCAATTCTGCCTTTGGTGAATATTGGTTCAATTCTGCCTTTGGTGAATATTGGTTCAATTCTGCCTTCGGTGAATCGGTCACAGGTTAGACACCCCTCGTCTAATATGTTTCGAAGAATGCTCTGGCTTGGCGAGATCGCATTATCGAATGCCTCTGCCTAGCGCAGGATTTTCAATGGCTTTCGAGCAAAGCGGTTGTGCACTGCCTCTGAGCAACGCAATGCGCGTCGTTATCTTCCTTGGATTACACGCCTCGGAACACAAAAGGCAATAATAGTTCTCAGTGATGCAATATCCATGGACCGTTTACATATTCCCGTAGCAGAAGGAGATTGTAGATGAGGTATTTCGACATTAACGTCACATCTTTCACGTTTCTCAGACATTTAAAACAATGATGTAAAACGTTTGATATATTGGCGATCGCGATTTTGTGTGGTCTTCGATATCTTTTGTGGTCTTCTGTTACATATTTGGTTTTGGTGGTGGTGGTGGTGGTGGGGGTCAGGTCTTGTGGGTTCTGTACCTAAATTATCAAAATGTTCTGTTTTCATTCACCAGGGAAGCCACAGCATAGGCCGCCTCTTTAAATTTGGAAAAGTATTTTTTTTAAGAAACCACTTCCGAATTTCTAATTAAACGCAAGTGTGACGTAGAGTTGAGAATTGTGGTGGAACATTTCGGGCGGGGGGGGGGGAGTCTTGTAGGTAAACACACATGGAACATGCAAGGAAGCCCACCCTCGGCCGGGAGGGACCCGGGTTATGTTTCCTAACCAATATCGTACAAAATGAGATCTTTTTGAATCTTTTATCATATCTTCGGAGGTTTAGTTCTCCGAAGTGCGAGACATTCTGGAAATTTATGCAAAATCAAATTGACTACTAGATACTGTCTAGTCTAAAGCTTTAGCAACATCAGAATGTTTACCCACGCAGAGAACCGAGACAAATAATGCTGTGACGCACAGTTCAGGACTTACGCGGGTTACTATAATTACGGAAACCATGATTTACAAAATTCAGAATATCCGCGCGAGTCCAGTATGTAGTAATACGCTAAAGGAAAATGATACTTTACAATTAAATAAGACGCAATCCTCACAAAAGCCCGTAAGGCTACTACTGCTGGATAGGGTGTAAAACAGATTTAAGGTGAAACATTCAGAATTGTTTGCTTTTAGGATGAAGGCGCACGTGCAACTCGCAACACACGTTACTATCGTGCATATCTTTAAAAAGGTGTTGCCGATGCCCCACAATACGGATTTTGAGCCCCCGAAGTTAACTGACGGTTCAATGCGCTCGCCCGCAATGGCAGGCACATGGTGGCGTCACTTGCAAAGTGAAATCATCCCGATTCGAAAGTCTTGAATCTCCTTCAACGGTGAATTAAATTACTGACAGCCTCAGCCTGGTAGAGAATTTCGATGTTCAAATAATCTTGTAAGCTATTTTCATGATTTTCTCAAATGTTGTTATGTAGGAAAAAAATCATTTAACTTGTCATGAATTGCATAATTGTAGTATTACTCAATAATTCAATTCATTGTGATCACCAATTGTGTTTGAAATCTGCTAGCAGGTAAAATTGTTAGTCAATATTAATCTATTTTTCAAATTCCCACATTTCAAATAATTTTACCTTTTATACATACACACACACATTCGTCAGTTTGGTCGGGCGGGGATAAATCAACGGCACCTCCTACTAGGTTTTGGGTATCGACAGCAGCAGATTTTCGATACTAGTTACAGAGTTGGATAGAATTCCATCACTGTATGGAGCAGAATTCTAATGGTGGAGTCATCTCCTCGGTAGTCTTCTGTGGTTTCTGCGATCAATATTACCTTACGGCGAAGCGGTGCTCTCACAAACTAGCAGGAATTGCGTGATTCATTCCTCGTTCTTTACAAGATGTGGTGGGAGTATACAACTTGACAGGGGCGGCGCCCGCTGGTGGAGGTATCTGAAGAAGGAAAAACCACTAGCCGACATCGTGTAGGTCGGCGCTGGATATCCCCGAAAAACTAAGGTATATGTAAAACTAATGACCTTGTTAATTATCGAGTTTAGAATAAAAACATTCTCGTCTGTCACTTTTGCATCACTTAAGAGATTTAATTTTAACAAGATTACAGACATTATATTGTAAAAAGAATAGGACTTTTCAGCTTTCAGCAACCATAAACGTTTGAAATCAAAGTGCTGAAAGGGGAGATGAAGCGCAAAAATAAAACGAAAGAGAAGACGGGGAAGGAAGAGGAGGAGGAGGAGGAGGAGGAGGAGAAGAAGAAGAAGAAGAAGAAGAAGGAAGAAGGAAAAGGAGAAGAAGAAGAAGGAAAAGGAGGAGAAGAAGAAGAAGAAGAAGGAAAAGGAGGAGAAGGAGAAGGAGGAGGAGGAGAGGAGGAGAAGGAGAAGGAGGAGGAGAAGGAGGAGAAGGAGAAGGAGGAGGAGAAGGAGGAGAAGGAGAAGGAGGAGAAGGAGGAGAAGGAGACCTGGAAGAACACAAAGGAGCGGGGAAAGGAGAACCAACGGGAGAAGAATTCACGACCGTGTGGCAATTGGGCCGCTCGCATGAATCCCGACCCTTCGCTGCGTACCGTTTCGCAACTGTCATTTCCAAATTCTGGCAGGGCGCTCCCGCCTCGCCTGGCCCTTTCCCTTTGCCTCGCGGGCGAGCGCCGAGACTCGAAGGTAGGCACACGCGAGCGGGCGAGCCAAGGCTGGGGCCCGTTGTAATGCTGACGCGCCGTCGCATTGTTCTCTCAATGGTTGTGGACACAACGCGGCCCGCGACAGATTTACTAGGCACCGGCGCAAGCCGAGCTCCCGAGCAGTACTTTACCGATCGGAGCAGACCGCCACTGCTCTCTTCTTCCAGACGGCAGGCGGCTGACGTCTACCTAGCAATGCAGGTAGCTAGAATCGAAAATCCGCCACCGACGGGACTCGAAACTTAGGACTTTGCGATCCACAATGCTGCATAGGTAACGGTGTTGCTGCAGACTGAAGCGAAGGGTCCAAACAAACGAACAATGTGTTGGTGTAAATACAGGTAAAACTAACAGAAGTCAAGGAATCTGCCCGGCTGAGTTGGCTCAGAGATATCTTTGTAGTTATCTCTGCAGCAACTTTGATCGTTAGGTCCTACGGTTAGAGTTCTGACGGTGACGAATTTTCGACACTAGCTAGAAAGCCACGAAGAATTCAGCCGCTGTCTGGTGGAGAATTCTACAAGCCGACTGGTCTGATCAGTATTTTTCCGTAGTTCCTCCGCTCAATACCAGGTGAATGTCAGAGCAGTACCCTAACAAACGATCTATAGACCGCGCAGAACCTTTCCTCCTCTTCCTTGCCCTTTATTTTCCCTTTACACACACACACACACGCGCACACGCACACGCACACACGCACACACGCGCACACGCGCACACGCGCACACGCGCACACGCACACACACACACTGCACTACCTCAGACGTCGGTGAGACCAGTTGGTAGCTTAAGCTTCTCCCGTCTGGAGCGTTGCTCAGTTAGGGAGAGATCTGGAGAGGGAAATTCCCCGTTGTATATGGGCGTGTAGTGGGCGCCGTATCTCTCCATCCAGCGGGACGAAACATTGTTTCCTCTCGAGATAATAACGTTCACTACATAACGGGACTAATGAAAGTAGTGATTGACATGAAATATTATTCAATGGAAGAATTTGAAAAACGGATTAATGATGAGTGACAAATACTATTTTATCAGCTAACCGATATTAAACACAATTGGTAACCATCCTTCACTGAATTGTTACTTCCTCGCTACAGAGTAGAGAGAAAGTTATGTATGCTGCGCGAAAAAACAGTAAATTTTCGGCGTAAAAACTCTTATTACTGGGATTTGGTAACAAAAAAGTGGATAAATGCAGATGCTAAATTTAGAAGAAACATCGTCTATTACGTCTTGTAGCCAAAATTCACGTTTTGTGGGTCCTTGATGCCGAAAAATCGAATGATGGCAAAACGTCTGTCCGTTTGTCTGCGAACGACGCTACCGGCTAAACCATTCAGCCGACTTTTTCTGAAATTAATATTCCTCAATCGATCAGGCTGATGTCGCGGTACCTTGAATTGGAAATCGATATTTTAATTTTGGGGGTACTTTACATGAAGTCCTTGGGACATTCTCCAAATTTTCCAAAAAATTGGCTCCATCGTTTTGGATTGAATTTTATTGTTGGATATTGTGTAGGACGTTTAAGAGAATGATGCAGATCTCATGTTCGTTGAAAACTCTTGTTTTTTCGAAAATTGCAAAAGTTCAAAATTTTTTGGAGTGTTCCTACAACTAAAATATTAAAGATAAAGATTTTTCCCTTAATAAAATTTGTTCTTTAAAGATAGATTTTGAAACGATTTTTTGAAATTTGAGTATTTTTCGCTGATCCTAATTTACCTAATTTACCAAAGGCGTTGCCTAATTTACCAAAGACATTTCGCGATACTCAAGATGAGATTTCGGCCATTATTAGTGATCACTGTAAAAAATATGTAGATATATGTCTATAATGTTACTTTTTATAATTTTGATCTTGCTAATGGTTAAATAGTGCTTTTTATATTCAATCTTATGCCTCAATTTTTCATTCTTTGGCTACGCGATCTGTTGGTACTAGTTAAGAAACTAGTCAACGATAGGTCTTTATATAATATTGAAATATATTTATTTTCTATCTATATAGCACAATTAATTCTTATAATCAAATAAAACTCTTAATAGGAATCCCTGGTTTGTTTATACATGTTTCACAATACCCACATGTCTCACAAATAATTATTGTTGAATGTAAAATGGACTCTCTATCTACTAGGGAATATCTCGCTCTAACCACCTGAAGGGTCGTGGAGGTGCGTGCGCCTTCGCGCCCAGCACAAGCGCTGTCCGCGCGCGTCGTCTCCAGTCACTGCTCTTTCGGGGATTTCCGGAGGACGGGCCCACCAGGAACCGTGAACCAGGCAAGCCGTGCGGGCAGAGGCAGGCGCAGAGGCTGTCGGGGACGACGCCATCCTCGGAAACTATTTCCAGGCTGGTGGTGCTGGCGCAGGCCGTTTGATTGATCGAAGGCCAAAAGCACACACCTGATGTTGAAAAAAGGTCGAGGCCTCAACGTCCATAAGATATATACGCTTCCTGTTGTATTGTGCATTTTGTAGTCATGGCCGTTCTAAACATAACTAACGAGCGCCATAAAAGTCTCCCCGCACCGAGCCGAATCAGGACCTCGCATTAAAAATTGCATTTAGATTGGTCGCAACCGGATCACAGAACGAAATGAAGAGAACAATACTTCAGCTCTGTTATGATTGTAGTGAGTACACAATTTACGTTTTCTTTGGTTACAAGCTGCAGCTCATGCTGCCAACAGTTTCTATTACTAGCGAGGAGCCACTGTGGACAGACTTTCCTGCCGCACGTTAAAACATCACAGCTACAGACTTCCTTGTACCTTTAAATATATTTCAGTGTTTAAAATAAAATATCAATGAGCAATATGTGCGCATAAATGCAAATAAAGTTAAATCAAAGGAATTGCAAAATAATGGTCAAAATTTATCACAATTCGACAATGAAATATTTTTTAGGAATGTATTTCGACATAAGACTAACGTGGTAACATAATATCATTTGTAAAGCCAGATAACTCATATACGCAAAAATTACGTATAATGTTACTAAAGGAGATTACTTTTGGTTGAAATCTCTATGCATTCCCCTGTATTATACGATTGCTCGAGACAAATGAACAGATTGAAAATAAATATAAAACATTTTTACTGGATTTAAATCTCAGCTCTTACTGTGACAAATGTATTAGCGTGAATGATTCTAATATTTTACATTAGTATATTCATTCTCTCATTCTGGGATGTCTCAAGGTAAGCGTACTAGCTGCCCGTGCTGTGGTCCCGGTTCGATTCCCGGTCGAGGCAAAAATAGAGTTGTAGCTTTCCTTTAAAATCGTCCCAGTTTCTGTAGCTGTGTGACGAAGAAAAGCTCGAGCAGGCGGATCTTGCTAGTTACGGTGAAGAGAATACGTCATTTTCGCTTCATGTCCGCCAAGCATGGGAATTTTACTACGCCCAGACAAGGGGGACACCGGTAGCTGGCCGGCGAAATCGGATGACCGACCCAAAACGCCAAATACATACATACATTTTCATTATTATTGTATTAAATACACTTCACCTACGACTACGAGTTAACGATAAGAGCTCTTTTCCCCTAAAATGAAAGAACTGTAACAAACCTCTAACACGAAATATATTATTCTCGTACCGTTATATTATCAAGTGCTTTCCGGAATCTCAGTACCTTTGACCCAAGGTAATTTCCTTTGGAACGACTCGTTTATAATGCTAAGTCTTGGTAAACAAAGTAGTTTCGTGTTTGTACACGAACATGCGAGTGAGATATTCTTGTACGTGCGTGTTTCTATCTCTTATCAACTCGATAAATACAGCGCGATAAACACTGAGAAACAAACATTAAAACTAAATCTTAATGTTTTAAATGCGTGTATCAATAAAACGACAATGAATAGTTACTAAATCGTTTCTATGCTCGAACAAATCTAATACTTAAAATTTAATTTCGTATATTTTTATTTCTCAAATATTATTTGTCAGCGTTTTCTCGTAAGTACAACTGATACGTTTGCACAATTTTTAGGTAATTATGAACAAGATTCCTGTACATTTTCTCTTTTTTGAGTTCTTAGGCGCACAAGAAAACATCGTATGACACGAGAATATGCCAGGGAGAAAGCATTATGTACTTAGACACGCAAACACGCAAGCGCCATATTTCTCGGCAAGGATAATCAAGATATTTTCAGCATCCCCATTTCTAACTAATTTCCGTGAGCTAACCAGCTGATCAATTTCAAACACTTTTCCACTTATTCATATCAATATAGTATCTCTCATTGAAAACCCCTTCAAACTATTTTACACAAGATTCGTGATGGTTTTGCTGTCAGGCTATGGCGATAGTAATTCTAGATAATTATAACCCTCATGTAAACGGTGTGTTTATCGCTATGTTATTCTTACTGCAGGGATGATTTATTACATGAAGTCTACATTTCCCCTCGGTTGTAGTGCACGCACCCAGCTGAATGTAAAAAAAGAAAGAAAAAAAAAATTAAAAAATCCACGCCGCTGTTTAAGCCATTTGATGTAAAATTAGCCTTTCTTTTAGCCCCTAATGAGAGGCTGAGAAAACCTTACTTTTTTGCCAATTGCCCGTAACATTTATATACGTCAAAATGCCATACATTCTTCTGCAAATTTAAAACATATTGTGTAGTTAATGCTGATGTAATTTCGTATCCGTAATCATTAATATTATTCAACTTACCTGTTCTAGCATCTTCTAATAACTACCGTTCCTAGCATCTTCAATACTTCTTAGTATTACAGAAATTAAAAATATTTTTCCATTTCATTTCTCCCAAATTTTTGGAAGGGGTAAATATATTGTTTTTATCATTATACTGTGCTTTGTGCCGACTTCGATCGCTTAATATATGTTCATTCTTGGCATCTGTTCTTCCTCAAACTTCGCAACACTTTTTTTAAAAGAAAGAAAGAAAGAAAAAAAGAAAGAAAGAAAAAAAGAAAGAAAGAAAAAAAGAAAGAAAGAAGAAAAAGAAAGAAAGAAAGAAAGAAAGAAAAAGAAAGAAAGAAAGAAAGAAAGAAAGAAAGAAAGAAAGAAGAAGAAAGAAGAAGAAAGAAAGAAAGAAAGAAAGAAAGAAGAAAGAAAGAAAGAAAGAAAGAAAGAAAGAAAGAAAGAAAGAAAGAAAGAAAGAAAAAAGAAAGAAAGAAAGAAAGAAAGAAAGAAAGAAAGAAAGAAAGGAAAGAAAGAAAGAAAGAAAGAAAGAAAGAAAGAAAGAAAGAAAGAAAGAAAGAAAGAAAGAAAGAAAGAAAGAAAGAAAGAAAGAAAGAAAGAAAAAAAGAAAGAAAGAAAGAAAGAAAGAAAGAAAGAAAGAAAGAAAGAAAGAAAGAGAAAGAAAGAAAGAAAGAAAGAAAGAAAGAAAGAAAGAAAGAAAGAAAGAAAGAAAGAAAGAAAGAAAGAAAGAAAGAAAGAAAGAAAGAAAGAAAGAAAAGAAAGAAAGAAAGAAAAGAAAGAAAGAAAGAAAAAAGAAAGAAAGAAAGAAAGAAAAAAAGCCAAGGATTCTTCACAGAATTCCAGAACAAATTCTTTAAATCAGAAGTATAAAAAATGATAGATATATCCAGAACATAAACTCTACGCGCATTTCATTAATCAAATAAAAAAAGCTTTTTGATATTCATTGCAAGTTGTTCTTATACCATTTGACCAAATGAGGTGTAATGTTCATTTACCTAATGTAGTTTTCTCGCGCATTAGTAAAAATGCTTTAATGGACGACACCTCATTCACTTTTCAAAAGAATCAATATTTATATTATGCATCTACGAACAAATAAATAGAATAAATATCAATTCATTTTATCGGCACCGCCTCTGGAAAAAAGAAAGAAGGCACAAAATGTTTACCCGTTAGAAACCGCTAAACGGCAGCTGGGTACCATTTCCTTCTTTGCTGCATCTTGCAAGTTTTCTTTCTAAATCATTACGTTTAATACGACTACTTCTAAGACATTACCTTTTCCTTCTGAGATATTACGACTACTTTAGCGATCCTAGCACACAAACACCGCTTTAAGTTGAAACAACAATCAATAACGAAACGTGAATCTTATACACATCTTGCCTAATAAACCAAGTAATATAACGTTCTCCAATATTTCTCAAACCTGATGTCCACAGTTACACATGCGCAAAGGTTCCCAATTTAGTTCTCAGCTGTCCATCCATGCTGTTAAAAGTGTTGACATCAGCGTCCGCTATCTAAGATTGTTCTCCCGATTTCTCACCGTCTAATCACACATGTTCACTGAACAATCATCGCAAAATTAACACAAAATGAGTCCTCTAACTCTTTTACTCTCAGTTAACTCAGCATGTAAGTCACACGATAAAGAGCACGATAGTAGTTACGTCTCTTAAAAAAAAAGTACTTCAAAATATACACAAAAGAATGAGAGAGACCGATTAATTTTCTTTCACAGAAATGACAGAATATGCTCACTGCGAATATGAATGACATTGATGGCTTCAGGATCAAACTTAAAAAAAAATTATCTCAGCACGATTGAATTTGTTGGCAACTGTGCCTAGTTGGCAACGTTGGCCAGAGGGCCAGTGGGCCTAGGTCACGGCTCGCCCGGAAAGCCAAGTACATTATTTGACACGTTTACTTTCATAATTTAGAATGTCAGATCAGTTACACTCTCATTTCACAAACGTCGAAACACTGATTTTAAAAAGAAACTCATGTCAATCATAATCAATTCTAACGATGGGATAGACCTCAGAAAAAGGACTTATCAATACCTCGTCGTAAACAAGGCAATTAAAAATTGGAAAATGTCAGGAGGCTCAATCGCCGAATTCGTTCAAGTGAAGGGTGATCTGGTTACATGGGAGCGAAAACTGAAATGGCAGCGTCTGTAGTGTGGTTGGGGGCCACCGAGCGTCGCCCCGGGTGGGGCGTCAGTGGCCATGTGGGGGTGATGAGGGGAGGCAGTGAAGAGTTCCCCCGAGATATCTGTGCACTGGATAACCGTTAACATGTTTACCCGGATTCAACAGTTTTCGAGTGCGCAGAGACCGGGAGCGGTAGCTCAGTGCATCAACTGATGTCACTGCAGCGCCTCTGACCGGGAGGTCCTAGGTTCCCACTCCCCAAGGCGGCAGGATTTTCGACACTAGCTTTTCAACTAGGTCGAATTCAGTCGCTGTCTGGAGAAGAATTCTAGCGGCCGGCTGCTCTGATCGGTAGTTTTCCGTGGTTTCTCCGATCAACACCAGGCGAATGCCGGAGCAGTACCCTATCAAACGGGCCACGGACTGCGCGCGATCTGTCCTTCCCATTCCTTGTCCTATCCTCTCCCATTACACACACTTACACTAACACGCACTACACTACCACATATCCCGGGAGACCGGTCGGGAACTTAGAGCTTGTCCCGGTTGGGGCGGTGCCCCGCTGTTGGGAGAGTCCTGGTTAGGGGGAAACCTCACTAGTCGACGGTAGGTCGGTGCCGGATCTCGCCATCCAGCGGGGGAAAATCACCGCCATCTCCCGAGAAAAAACACACACTACACTGACGGGACTAATGACCTGAGCAGTTGACGCGAATAAATCAATCAATCAATCGAGTGCGCAGATGTGTCGTGCAAAGTCTTCCCACTGCGCCTCCCCCCCCCCCCCACGGCCGCCAGCGCTTCCTCGAACGCGCTCTCCGCCGCACCAGCGCACACTAGTTGAATCGGGCCTAAAACGTGGTCATAATTGTAAATGCCAGTGGATTTGCGTAAAAATTGGTGTCAATGGGTTTTTGAGGTCGCTGAATTTGAATATCATGAAATGAAATTTCAAAATTCAAAATGGCGGGTTCGAAATGGCTAACTGACTCATAAAAATGAACCCAATATGTGTAAAAAGATTGATAGAATGGTTCTCGCGGTCGCTGATGACGAATATCGAAATTAAATATCAAAATTCAAAATTAAAGCTTGAAAGTGAAGGATTGCACGTAAAAATATAGTTATACGTTAAGTTCTGTTTTCGAAGTCGCTGAATACAAATATTGCAACGAAATTCAAAACCGATTCCTAAAAAGATATATCGGATTTAAAGGGTAAAGATTTTTTTTTTAGAGGAAATGTGAATTAAGAGAGTTTTTGACTTCCTTGGTTCATTGATTTACTTAACGTATAAAAAGTGAACAATCGTTATGATCGTAAAGTAGCATCTGCGCACCTTTTCCTGTGCTCTGGAATCTATACCCTCTTCCTTGTCCTACACTATTTTTTTAAATTGAATTATGAAAAAAGGGAGCTTTTGGTAACATTTGATATATTAACTGATCATATTAATTCTACTAATGGTCTCTTCCTTGAAAAGAAACCTCTACAATGAGTCATTCACACTACAACTTGTGTTAGATACAATATTATGGCAATTTACGATTTCACGTCTTATCCTAAATACACCGTTATTAACGGAATATCTTGCCCAAAATCGTGGTGATTTTAGAATATCTGTGCAAATCCTAACTATCGTTGAGCATTTATTTGTTTTTCATTCTTTTGACACAAAGGATAAGAGGCAGTGAAAAGAGACACATAACGTAGGAAGTGGATTTACTAACGACTGAAGACTTCTGGGAGATTCAAACTGAGCATGAAGATCATGACACCGGAAAACAAAGATCGCACTTCCATGCGTCACTGCAAGTCAGATGCTCAAGAAAGGAAATGCTTAAGAAAACATGCCGTCATTCAATGTCAAAAGGGCCATCGGAAATGCAGCTGACCCACATTTCCTTGTATCACGTGGCGAACAATTATTTACAAAAAATTATTAGATGTAACTATACTCACAAATACGATAATGTATAAGAAATGCCCGTAAAGTACGCATTGACGATATAAGAAATATTTCAAAAAAAATTTTTGTTTAATTTAAAAAACTAACAATAAAAGAATACACCACAATGGTATTTATGTCGGTTAATAAGTCCATTTGGAACTATCTGTTTAAAAAAATTTAAAGCCAAAATCTGGAGCCCTTTTTGAGAAAATTGCATTTGAGCGTTTTTGAAAATGCGGAATTTGGAGCTAGATACATTTACAATAGTATAATTATATTATAAGCAATATTTTAAATTATATGAGTATATTTACATGTTATTCAATTGCCACCCATATGTCGGGAATCAACGCTGTACAGGCCTAATTTCGTCAGCACTTATTTATTGAAAAACATTACATGTTATTGAAAAAAAATGGTCAACTGTACTTTGAGATAAGATCATTAAGCTCACTTTTACACCCGTAGAACTCTTAGTTTTGGTTTCTACGACAAGAAAATAAGAATCTTTCAAGTACACTAAAAATCTTCACGTGCTCGTTGGCTCGTATTAATACTGTTTAATCATTCCAAAAATTTGTATCAGTAATTTTCTTATTAAAAGTAATTATCAGAAGAAGAAATCGAAAAAAATATACCGAGAAAATAAATCCCCGTGGCGGCGAAGACACTTCCGGGATATCTAGTGTTAAATCTTGCTATATAGCATTGCAGTAAAGTGGCTATAAAATAAAAAGCTGCAGATATATGCAGCTAAATGGGTGTTATTCTGCTTAAGGACATTCTACTTGATAAACAAAAAGATATATTAAGGCAGGACAAAAAATATAATCCACAATAAACATGACTAACATTGTTACGCTACACAGGTTAGAATTCAGCCATATTATAATAAAATAATTTGACATTTTTTCTTAAAAATATACTTAACTTATAGTCAAAAGTGTCTTCTATTCGGAAACACGAAAAGAATCCAAAAAAATAATTTAAACACTTTTTTAATTTAACAAAAGTAATCGACAAGAAGCAATGAATTCGCGTGTTTCAAGCAACGGTAACTTAACGAGACCGTAAGGACGATAAAAATGATTGAAATAACGTTTTGTAGCTAAAGTAGTGTGCTCCAATGCCTTCCAAACAAAATTTGATGGGTCAGAATTCCGAGCGCGCACTTTGAATTTTGCCATTATGGCCAGGTTTTAGGCCCGATTAAACCAGTGTGCAGCGCCAGGCTCCCGCTGAGTTCCCACTGCTCAAGTTCACTGCGGTACTTTTAAAGTTACGATAGTGTTTTATTTTTATTTTAACAGAATCTATATCGACACACCCGGAATGCCCGCTGATGTCACTGCAGTGCCTCTGACCGGGCTAGATAGCTAGTGTCTAGATTTCAGTCGCTGACTGGAGGAGAATTCTAGCGGCCGGCTGCTCCGATCGTTTGTTTTTCGTGGTTTCTCCGATTAACACCAGGCGAATGCCGGAGCAGTACCCTACCAAACGGGCCACGGACCGCGCGCGATCTGTCCTTCATCTTCCTTGTCCTATCCTCACCCCTTACACACACACACACACACACACAAACTTTCACTAACATGCACTACACTACAACACATGCCAAGAGACACGTCGGGCGCATGGAGCTTGTCCCGCCTGGCGAAGTGCCCCGCTGGTAAGAGACACCTGGGTGAGGAAAACTTCGCAAACCGACTATAGGTTGACGCCGGATCTCAGTACTCAGCGAGAGAAGATAACCGCCACCTCTCGAACAACACACATGCCCTATACTTACGGAACTAATGACCTTGGCAGTTGATGTGCCTGGAATCATCAATGAAAATACGAAATGCCCGCAATGGAAAATGTAACGTCAGTGTAGCCAATATATATGTTAGATACACCAGCAATATCATTTGTTGCCGATACTTTGTATCTATTTAAATGAAATCGAATGTAATCAGCTTTTACATTAGTTTTGTTTTCGCAACTATATTCAGTTTGATTTTTTTATTTAACCACCATTTAGAGGACGCTTCTCAGGAAGATACATTTACGCAAGAATACGCTTTCTATCTACCATACACAGCACAGCAGGAGGACAAATGTCTTTGTCCGTTTCAAGTACCGAATTGCATTTACGTAAGTAAATTACAGGGAAGGACAGGTTTGGTGCTCGAAATACCATTCCGGCTTAGCGCTATAATGTATTCATCTCCCTTTTACGCCGTTTCTAGCCTACGTTTCCGATTTACAAGATGAGACACACTGCATGACAGTCTTAAAAGGCGAGCTATCGCCAACAACTACAGAGAATTATGATCATTGTGTCATCCGACCTTTTATCAAGAGATCCGATAACCAATGAACTGACGAGATAAGTTTTATTGCTGGAATATGTGCATCAGAGGAAAGTTTCCTAATATTTCGCACGCAATGTTCAGTTTAATGATGTTCCTGCACCAAAGTTTCAATAGCGCATCAATGGTTATGCCCAAGTTCCGTATAAAACAAGAACACATCGAAGCAGACAACATAGAAACAAGACTACAGCGCCGGAAACCAAAGGATTTCCACTCGTGAAAATATTCTTAAACCATTTGACTAATGTTTTTGTGGACATAAATTGCAAATAAACAGAATTTATAAAAAAAGTAAGTTCAAGTATTGGCTCCAACACAATTTCGAATTTACCCGCTGAATTATGAGCCATGTCTTGGACCTGCCAACCTCTCATGTAAGTAAGTGTTTTTTCAATAAATGCAGTACAAAAAACATTCTGACATGATCTAATCAGTTCAACTCATCCTAGTTGGCCTATTTAATTTCATACATGAAATAAATTGTCACTGATTTGAAAAAACAATATTAATATAATAAAATAAAATAATACTTTGCATTTTTAAGACGCGGAAATATTACCAAGGAATCCCATAGCTCTTATTTAGTCTCGTTGCCTCTGAAATTTATAAACATTTATTCATCACAATATACTGGTTGGGGAACCACAGAAATGGTTATTATATTGTTCAAAACGCAGTAGAATTATTTCACATTTCTAATTGTGAATATTTTGGTTCAAGAACTATCTCTATCTGCAAGTACTAGGCGTATTTCACTATCGTCAGTGCCTGGCTTTGAGCAGTACTTTCCTCAAATTATCACCGTGTGACGCATCGTGAACGGAATCTGCTTACCGTGTTCGCGTGACGTCACTCAGTGTGATGGTGAAACGGAAGGGCCCAAGTGTCTCAAAATACCTCTAGCCGACACTCGCTCTCGCCACACCTGACATCACTGAAGATCCTTTTCCCCACGATGTTTTCTAGCATTCGTCAAATGCAGTATATCACGAAACAAAAATCATTTAGGGATTTATTGCGGTGGAATTATCGATGCATATTTCTATAGTATCACGAGTGTGGAGCCCGAGGGCACATATTATTACAATGCATTAATGCGGTGTGCGATTCTCGCAAAAAGGAAGGGAACTCTTGCAACACTTTTTCGTAAAATTTTTAAAGAATTGCATGAAATGCGTCAAGATAAAGATTGACAAACTGTTGTTATGCCAGAGTGTTAATAAGGATATTATTAATATCCCGCTGTAGAGGATCTGATACTTGTTGGCATCTAGGGGGCGACGGGTAGGCGATGCGAGGCACTTCTGTTTCCCGATCCGAAACACGTGATTGGGAGCTTTTGGGAAAACCCTTTATTCACGCTAATATATCGGATACTATTAAGCGTTCCTTTTATAAGTTGTACACCATTTTCGCAGATTAAAGAGAATTTTTAGAGATTTTGAAATCTTACAGAATCGTTATTAATATTCATGCAGAGAGAAACACCTTGTATCGTTATTCACAATTCTTCTGTATCCAGTGGTCAGTTTTCACATTTTGGTTTTCTTTTTCTCCAGTAATAATAACAATAGTAGTTATAATAATAATAGTAATTATAATACTAATAACAATAACAATACTAATAATAATACTAACAATAATAATAACAAAACAACAACAACAACAACAACAAAACAACAACAACAACAACAACAATTAATAATAATAATAATAATAATAATGAAATGACGTAACATGTAGGGCTACTGCAAAATGTATGACGTTAATGCTTCCTTTATATTCACTTGCTAATATTTGTTAAACCTGACAAAGATGGAAGAAGTGTTCCAAAGGCGACGCATAAAATACGACAAAACTCTAAAATAGCCCCCTAACAAAGGCGGCAAGTCGCGCATCGCGGTTGTTTACCTGCCGTCCGTCGGGTCGGAGCACGGGCGGGCGCGGGGGGCGGAGCTGGGGCGGAGGCGTGCGCCGCGCCGCGTTCAGCCGCTATCGCCGCCCATCTTTCACGCGGCTACGTAAACTTGAGAATCGATATGCAATTTCGTATCGACAGCCGTGGCGATTACGCGGAAGGGTTTGACAATACCAGTCGACGCGGGCGCCCCGGAAGTAGCCAATGAGAGTGCACGTGCCGTCGTTTCGGTCCCCGCGATCCTTCTTTTGTTCCCTTTGGGCGGCAGGAGAAGGCGCACACGGAATATCTCGTGCTCGTGCTGTCCAAAGGAGTCGATGTACGAACACACAATTGAATGTGAGTGTCAAGACACTTCGTTTTTGATACCCGACAGTATTAATCAAATCTTTCAATCCACGTTTTTATAAAACAAAACAGTCATTGATTAACAATTCTTACAAAAACAACCTTGTTTATTTGTAACTAATTGAGGGTTTATAAGAAAACGTCGTGAGTGTTTACAATCAGCGGAGCAACTTTTAATTTGAAAGAAAGAAAATATTGTACGTTGGGTTTGTATATATTATTAGTGTTATTTGTGTAATCTTGTAACGTGAAACTTTGGAATATACGAAGAGAACATTATTCCCTAACATTACTCTCCTGATAGAATCTGACAAAAGCTAACTATCGACGAAATTCCTTTAAAAAATCACGTTTTATATAATTTGGTTTAATTTCCAAGAGCCCGGGCGTCACCGAGAAGTAGAATTTTGGAGTATGGGGGTTTTGAGGTCTCTTTCACATAAGGCCTAGTATTGAACGCAGAGAGCTGCATAAGGTTGCCTAAGATGTTGACCTCCCATTCTAGTTGCGTGCCTCGATCGCCATCTTCGCTTGCTATCTCCCGCCGCCAGTGACGCATGGCACGTCATGCTACTTTGCGTACGCCACGCCGCCCGCGCAGACAACGACGTCGAGAACTCGGCCGCTGAGACCGTGCCTGTTATGAGATTAGGTCGGCCAGCGATTCCTGGCGGTCTAGCCGTTGCAGCTATTTTTTCCGGGTTCTACAATAAATACAAATACCGCACCGCGTATTCCATCTAATCTCGTATTCAATAGGTAGGATTGCTCCAATTCCGCCAACACGAGCTTCCAAAAGTATGACCTAATTTGAATTTATTCCCAAGCATTGGAAAACTTAATTTATTTCATGAATTTCAGTCAAATGTTGATAATATGACCCCATTGATTGCAAAACAAGTTTTCAAAAAAACAACAACAACAAACAAACTTGGTTGAAACGGGACGGAACGTAGGGAAAACGAACGAAAAAGAACAGATACACATTACAACAAATTCTTGTATTTTCTCAACTAATGTACATTTATTTTACTAGTATGCAAACACAATACAAATGTATACAAGAAGGTGTAAAAAGCAAATAGAATTTAAATGTATTTGGTGTATATTTATATTCAAAATGCATCTTTCTCTGACGAAGTTCACGCCGTCTTCACGCATTCTTATCGCCACAAATTGTATAATCAATTCTTTTTTGTCTTTCTTTCAAACTCTTCTTGCTGTAGAACTCGAAATTGAAAGTTTGGTGCCAGATGGCAAATAGCAATTTAAGTTTCCAGTATCTAGGCTTTTATTAGCCTCTCCTTTTTCGACTTGGACTTCAACTTCAAAATCAATCCAATTTAAATTTTCTGTTGCTGAAATGAAAATATATCAAGTCAATCGGACACTCTCACAAATCAATCTCATTATGCTTGTCCGTCGTGTTGTCATAAACAACCTTTGTTTTTTAACCATTTCCTTTGAGGTTCAAAGCGAACAATCTGTTGCCCTGTTTTATCTCATTAGTCACAATCCCATGTGCAAATAAACCTATTTCAGATAATGACAAAAAGTATGACACGTGAAGTTTAACAGATTTGGATTTTTTAGTTTTTGTTCAATTCGAAATAACTGCTTCACCTATGGTCAAACACTTCTTTCTCGCTCCACCATATACCATCCACCATCGTTTCAAAGCCCCTTTCGATGTGTCCCAACACTTGAAACCGAATCTCACAGATCACAGTTACGAAGATTGTAGCTAAGTGACGCTCCAAGTGTGCCCCTATCTGCTCGTAAATACGAATTAATTCGGACTGAACACGAGGAAATGCAAACGTTTTTCGTCAAATTGTAAGTTCAATTTTGCAAATAGGTCTTATTTATCTAAAGTGTTATCGATCGAAAGGTGCAGAAATATTTGTATTTCTTCGAACTTACTTCGAAATATTGTTTTCTCGTACAGACTGTACGGAAGACCGCACAAACTGTTGTATTTAGGAAGACACAATTGAGTTTTAGTGCCGAGACAACTATTGTGATCTTTTTTGGCGGATCCCTCATGGAAATGACCAAAGATAGCCCATAGCCTCTCCTTCCTAATGTTACATCTGCTTCCCAATTGCTAAGTCCCTACGAACGTTGATTGTGATGCCTTAATGCAAAGCGAACTTTCCCAAATCTGCCAGAAAACTCCCAATGTCACGAAAACTGAGCACAATAGCTGGCAGTATTTTTTTTCAAAATAGCATTTTCTTCAAACTTTCTGAGAGTTATTTGTACAAATATTTTACAGAGTGATGACAATTTTAAAGGTCGAAGATTTCAAGATCAAAAGACGAGAGTTTGTAGAGGAGTCACATTAGGGCACGCGCATTGATTGAAGAAAAATTAAAATTCGATTTCGTATAAGATATTTATTAAATAAAAGCTCATTATGGATTATATTTACTGTATAAAATGTATATGCTTTCATTGAATCGTAACGTTGAAATAAAATAATGCATTGCGTTATTGCTATGGGAAAAATGGGTCAAGATCTTAATATTGCAAAATCACTAGTTTTCAGCACATTTTCCATTGGTTGCACTGGTTTCGTTTCATGTTTTCGTTTATGAAGCGAGGTAGAGCATTGAGCAAACGTGTGGGAGAAAAGATTATTTACACGGGAAGTTGCCTCCGCAGAACACTTTTTCCAATTATAAAAACATAAAAATGTATCTATTCTTAATAATAGACACTCCATTATTTTTTACTGTAAATTGTTAAAAAATTAAATAATGATTTGGATCCTGTATTTGAATACACTGAATATGAAATTTTTCCAAAATTCTCATGACGTTGACAGGAGATTTCGTCAGTAAATTTGTCTTAATTATTAATTAGAAATGAGTTACCTTGAGTTATTTTACATTCCTTGACATGAAAAGGTTAGAATAATGGACGTATTTAAGACGATATCAATAAAATAACCGAAAAAAAAAATTAAAAACCATGTTCGAGAATTCCGAAAGAAAACGGTCCTCATTCATCAATGTGCTTAAGTTTTCTGTCTGTACGATCTGGTATTAAAGGCAGCACTATTACGAATTTGAATATTTCAAACCGGCAAAGGCGGCTCAGAGCATCAACGCATGCCTTTACAGTGCATTTGACCGCGAGGCCCTAGGGATCGAGTCCCGACGGTGGCAGGAGTTTTGTCACTAGCATGTCAGCTAGGACGAATTAAGCCGCTGTCTGGATGAGAATTCTAGCGGTCGGCTGTACTGATCGGTATCGTTTTCCGTGATTTCTCCAATCAAAACCAGGCCAATGCCGGAGCAGCACCCTAATAAACGGGCCACGTACCGCGCGAGATCTTTGTTTCTTCTTCATTGCCCTATCCTCACCACTTACTTACACAATAACATGCACTACACTACCACACAAGTCGGGAGACCGGTCGGGAGCTTAGAGCTTGTCCCGGCTGGGGCGGTGCCCCGCTGATGGGAGATACCTGGTTGGGGAAAAGCCTGCTAGCCGACATAGGTACCGGCCTATGACCAGCACCTGCTCCGGATCTCGCCAGCCAGCAGGGCAACATCACAGCCACCTCTAGCGATAAAAATGTTGTACTACACTTATGGGACTAATGTCCTTAGTAGTTGAAACGACCGGAATCAGTAATCAATCAATCATGAATACGTTAATTACTGCGAATTACGAAAATGTTGCTTAAATCATTGGTTTCAAATCAATTTTTTTCAATACTTCCTCTTGCTAAGGGAAATAAAAGACCATTTAAAAAAATATATTGAATATGGCCCACATGTCAAATCATAATTCAGAATACCGAATGTTAACGAGAGTAACTCGCATCCCAAACTATTTGGGTACGCGAATACCTAGTGATTTTCCCGTTTCGGGGCCATTGCTGGCTGTCCAACTTTCGTAGTTGCGTGTGTAGTCCGCGTATCACAGTTGTGCCTCTGAGTAGCATACTCAGTTTCTTTCTCCATTCATTCGAGTGTCTGCTTCATTCCCAGTCAGTTAGGAAGGGCCCCCCAAATATTTTTCAAGTTTTCCTACGGACATGCCCCGGGCGCATAGAGCAACATCTCGTGAGCCATGTCCCTCTAAAGTAGATGTCCACAAACGGTTTGGTGGGTGTAAGACAAAATACTTTTTTATAAACTTCGAATATTACAACCGATCGTTTGTCTTCCCTATTTCTTGAGAGAACGCCTGACGCTGCGTAGTGATAGAAACAGTTGAGCGGACCCTTTAATCTACCCGGTGTCTCCTCCAATCGAACCACTAAGAATTTATGACACGACAAAATTTACTATTGATAGCATTTAATGTGGGTCCGCTGGCAAGTGCGACGTTTCTCATGAGCTCGACCGGAAGATGGCTCTGAAGGACGATACTTGTGTCAAGAGCGAGTTTAGCGACGTTTACGGTGTTGTAATATGTTGCTAGTATTTGTGACAGTGTAGTGGATGAATACTGCATCTAGCATTATGAAACGATGATGTAATGATGGGTATTAATACACGAGTGTGATATTACGATTCGAGCGTGTATCGTAAACTTCACACGAGTGTATTAATACCAATTACATCGAGTTGCATACAGTACTTTCTCTACGAATTATGCTAACTTTTTTATAAGTTAAACTTTTACATTAAATCGTTTCCTAGCAGTTGACATGCAGGATTCAGCCGAGGCCACCTAGCGGACAGCTCGCTACCCTTGCCTCGGATGGTTTTGGTGTTCCTGTCAGCGTGCGAGACAGTACAAAAGTGGCAATAATAATTCCGACTCACCACTTCCGCTTTTTCTCTTATTTCTGGAGGTGCCAACTCCACTTCTGATTCACTAGACATTTCAAACTAAAGAATTGACCGGCTTTTACAGGTAGCCACATGGCAGCCACATGTAACACAAAAATCACTTGCGTTCAAACCTTAACGTCAGTCAAATGAACCCTCCAATAACTATCATTGCGCTAGTCAAATACGATCAGAGTGAAATTACGGTCCAATTTATTTTAAATAATATTCCATTTAAAAATTACTACTAATAAAATAAATTAAAACAGACAAGCATAATACAATATTAAATGCAATTTTATGTCACAATCGAAGGACACATTTTCTAGAAAGATTCTCAATGAATAATTAAGTGTAAATACTTGGTTTGTAAACTTCTTTGTGATTGGACAAGAACCTGTATCATAATAAAATCTGTATCGTAGTGAGTATCATTATGCAACGGGTTGCAGCCATTAAATGACAGAATTATACAATCGGAGTAGAAAAAACACATTAACGTTACTGAGGAGCGCCGCTCTTTTTAAGACAAGTGGACACAACTCTTTGTAAAGCTCTTTCTAAGCTATTTCAATTCCCACCCAAACGTTTAACAAGAGAAAACTGAATATCGCATAATTTAACACCCAAAAGTTTAACAAGAAAAAACTGAATATCGCATCCCTTATTCCACATTTCCTTTTTGATTCTTTTTCATTGTATATCGTCTCTGCGGCCCTCCATGAGACATTTTATAAACGTTTGACCAATAGGCTTTATACTCGTAAGGCAGGTTTGCCTCTGCTTTATTTCACAGCATATTAGCTCTCTCACAAGCGGCATATACAAATGGGCAACTATTAGCATTTCATTTTTAATTACTCGAGAACTGTCCAATCACACTCTTGTTTGAAGTCTTGTATGTGTTACTAATTAAACACAAATACTATACCGAATAATCGTACGTCAAGTGATAATGTATTTGTCAGTTTGAGGTCATAATCGCAGGAATCGTTATACTCTCGTCGGTTGCCGGAAGGACGTGTAGTATTGATAACGTCGACATTCCTTACTCAGGGGGTGCGATACTTTATTCAATTACACGAAGCTATTAGTTTGTTAAAGGAAGTATTCAAGTGTCGAAGAAAGACAATTAGAGATGCTGTGCCCATAGAGAAAAGTCTGCCCTCTATACTACGACAAACAAATAATACAAGAAAGTATGTGATAACTGATAAGCAAAATTATAATAACTTCTGAATCTGATACATTCATTCATTCGTTATATTATTGACAAGTATCAGACCACAAAAGAAATATTGCGTGGTTTGAAACGAATGACGCGCCTCTCAATGAGCAATACTTCAAGCCTGAACTAACCAATCAACGCCCTCCAAAACAATATTAATTTCAATCAAAGATGGAGTTGAAAAGAATTAAACTCACTGAGAGAGCAGCTGCCGCGAAATATTTTGAAAGAGACCTTTATAGCGGAAACATGGGTACATCGATGAGTGGGATAGGAGCGAGTTCGTTGTATAGAATAATGATACCTTCTTTTCGATGCCTGTATTATTTTGCTATAAAAAACATTTGAAACTTAAGTGCACGAACAAATTCGCCGATCCTAGTTCAAATTCAATGTTCAAGTTCAAACAGTTTGATTCATGAGAAAGAAATATTATAGGGGGCTATACAGCTTGACGGAAAGGCCACTTTATTATTTATTTTTTAAATTCATTTAAGTGCGTGGGCTTTTCATGAGAAAATGTTCATATTTGTATCTTTACAGAAAAATGGCAGCTTACCTAAGCAACGTGTAAACCTAGGAAACCAGCTGTTTTGGTTTTTCCTTTCATCTTTTTACTCCTGTTTCACTCACCCAAAACAAAGGTAGACTAATGGTGAAAACTAGCGCAAATGCTGTGCCAGATTTGAAATCCGCGCGCAAATCATCCACACACCTAATTGTAATTTGTCCTGTGTCTTCAACTCCGTCCACTGAACCGAGGGGCTCCATTAAATATTGCGCGAGATGTCATTTGTCACGAGATCGGGAGCTTCTGCAGGTTAGGCAATTATCGCCTTCATTCGGCGCTGAAAGGGTTTCGCAATATTTCTATAATCGCATCAGAACATGTGGAATAATTTTTCATATGATTTAGTTTTGCTACAAATTGATGTAATGTTTACTATTCCATTTAAAATATTTTAATGAAAATTTAGTTCCTTAATTTTCTAGCCTAAATTCATTTTCTGTCATTGGGCTTTTGCATTCTGAATAACTGTTTGTTTAGTATACGAAATATTTTCATTCCAGGGAAAGCTTCTTTATATAAATATTAAAGTTGATGCTCCTTAATACTAAGTAATTAAATAATATTTATGCGACTATGAAGTTCCAACAAGTAATTTATTCCTTTCGCATTGTTTTAGTCAGCTTTTTCTCTCTGTACTAACTATGAAGTTTTGTTTCACAATTCTTCCTTAATCGCCAGTTTCCGGGTGGACTTAATGTTGTATTTTTCTCGAACAATTGGTTCCCATTTTAAAGTGAAATTGAAAATGCTCTTTGCAAATGCCATTTATCAACATATGCTCAATGCCACCCAGAATTTTGATTGATTCATTGATTTTTTTCGTGTTTCCGGGCACGTCAACTGCTTTGGTCATTAGTCCCGTTAGTGTAGTGCATGTTTTTCTCGGGAGATGTCGGTGATCTTCCCCCGCTGGATGGCGAGATCCGGCGTCGACCTACCGTCGGCTAGTGGGGTTTCCCCTAACCAGGACTGTCCCATCAGCGGGGCACCGCCCCAGCCGGGACAAGCTCTAAGCTCCCGACCGGACTCCCAGAATATGTGGTAGTGTGGTGCATGTTAGTGTAAGTGTGTGTGTGTGTGTGTGTGTGTGTGTGTGTGTGTGTGTGTGTGTGTGTGTGTGTGTGTGTGTGTAAGGGGAGAGGATAGGACAAGGAAGAGGAATGACAGATAGCGCGCGGTCCGTGGCCCGTTTGTTAGGGTACTGCTCTGGGATTCGCCTGGTGTTGATCGGAAAACTACGGATCAGAGCAGCTAGCCGCTAGAATTCTCCTCCAGACAGCGACTGAATTCGACCTAGCTGCCACCCAGAATTGCAACCACGATTAATATGTGGAATATTGAAAAGAAAATTTAAACGAACGTTAGATTAAGTAAGAGAATTAACTAGCTTAATCAGTTTCCTATGTTGACGAAGAGACCTTCTAGATTTTAAGACAATGTCGACCTTCGTATGAATATTGTACAACCAACAACTTATAAACAACAGGAAAGATTTCTCTTCGCCGCCGACAAAACAGCGCCCTCCGTCGTGGTGGTGACAAGCTGCGGCAACGCCCCTTCCCGCCCCCGCAGACCCTGAGCTCATTGTGTCCCGAATTCGACACGACTTAGGCGCCTGAAACGGCGCGGAGAATTCAGTCGGAAATCCGCACTTTAGTCACACCTCCGCAAAACAACGGCCCTGGGAGACCCCTCCCCCCCGGTGGGGGGTGTAGGGGGAGGGGTCGTCACCGAGAAGCGTGCTCGGTCGCGGCCGCGAAACGCGGCCCGGGTGCCAAACGGCCTGCCTGGGCGATTTCCTTTCCGACCGATGGCCGTCCCCAGCCAAGTACGGCGCGATTCCGTTTTTAGTGAAACTGGCAAAAAGCTGCCGCCCGCGCCGCGCCGCGCCGCCTCCCGAGCGGGCGGGCGGGCAGAGAAAGCCGCCGGCCGCGACCGAGGCGCCCCTGTCTTCGCGCCGCAGGCAGAGTGATGCCGCTGTGATTTCAAGACGCCCGAGGGCGCGGGGCAGGGCGAGCGTGGGCGTGGCGAGCGGTATGTACTCCTTTCGATTTTCAACTTCTTCATTCATCTCTTCTGGCGAGTGAACGAGTGAACAAGTGCAGGAGCGACTGAATGAGCGCGTGAGCGGTAGCGTTCCTCATTAGTCCTCACTCAATCCATACTTTCCTCATTAGTCCCGTGAGAGTAGTGTATGTTATAGCCCAAAGATAGCGGTGCACCACCCTCGCTAGAATGAGAGGTCTGGGTTTTCTCTCAAGGTATCTCCCCGCGGGGAACCTTCCTTGATGGGACAAGCTCTAAACTCACGACTGATCTCCTGGCATGTGTGGTTGTGTGTGTGTGTGTGTGTGTGTAAGTAAAGGGTGAGGATTAGCGATGCGACATAGACAAGAAAGCATCAATGTTGCCAAATACCGATGTTCAAAATCAAAACATTGATGTTAATAATATATCGACCAAAAAAATCTATGTTTTTAAATATGTGTTTTAAAATTCGTTCAGAAACCTCTAACATTAAATTCGTGCGCAAGAAAATATCATTTGACAGTGGCCGTGGTTATTAATTTATTACTAAAATTTAACTGAAAACAAAGTTATACGTCTCTCCACCATGCGAAATACAGGAAAGTCTGAGGAAATACCAGGCGAACAGGATTATCTCGAGCAAGGGATGGTAGTCTGTTCGATGAAAAAATAACATACTCCGTTCGTTTCGATCGATTACAAACAGATATTGGTTTCAAGAGTTATTGTTTCTAATCTTAACTTTAACAAAATTGTGATTATTGACATTTTTCATCTACGAATAAATCATTGAAATCACAACAAACACTACAAATCAATACCATTGAAAAATGTCGATAATGTTTAAAAAATCGATATGTTTAGAGAAACATTGACATCGACGTCGCATCCCCAGTGAGAATAGGATAAGGGGATGGAAAGATCGCGCGCGGTCCGTGCCCGGTTAGGGTACTGCTCCGGCATTCGCCTGGTATTGATCAGAAACCACGGAAAATCTTCTGATCCGAACAGCCGGACGCTCATTTCTCCAGACTGCTAAATTCAACCTAGCTCTGCAGCTCGTGTCGAAAATCCGCCACCGTTGGGACTCGAACTATAAAGCTTCCCGATCAGAAACTACCGCGACAACGGATGTTGGCACTCTGTCATTTCCGCTGATCATTACGTCTAATCAAAAGTTCTCAATACTCCCGAGAGCCCTGTGGCTCGCTTAAAATAAATATCTAAACAACACTAATAGGAGTGTTTAGTTGGAAGCCACAAGAACTCAATTTGTTGTAAATCTTGCATTCCAAAGCTTTTTTTTTTTCGTGTATGACCCTATACATTACTTTCATTGGACCACTGGTTCAATTGGAAAAGAAATTTTCAACCACAGCACTGAATTTTCTTGTTTACTGTAGTTTTTGTTGTTTTAAACTCGTTTTAAAATGAATTCTGTAGTTAATAATGTTTTACGACACATGATGACGGATCTTCAACACGATCAATGAAAAACTTGAAAGTGCGCAAGGGATGCAGAGAGGTGGACCCCTGCGCCCCATGTCCCTGTTGACCTCGGCAGGCCCAGAGGTCCCAGCTCTTGCAAGCAGCAGGGTAGCTGGGGCTCTGCGGTAGGTAGATTGTCGCCTTTCTTGGCGGCCAAGTTACTTTTAAAAAGAGAAAGGAAGCACAATCGAATATAATTTTGCGTCGTAAGTGCGCAAATCAACATCATCCCCACAAAGAAAAATATTGAACGACATGAAATGTAAGATATATTGTATTATTACAAACGTACGAAAGTATTTTACAATGATCTAGGGGGCTGTGCAACAATTAATCTAGCAATGCAACAATGCAATCTAGAGCCGGCAGCGCTAGCCGAATTCGTTTACTACGCTCCGTGAAGTCACGAAGGTTAAGCGAATTCGAGATTCCTGGTTGGGTGACTGGCCAGGAACCTCGGAATCTAACGTTATCGAGCCCCTGGCCGAAGGGATAAAAGGTACTGACTGACTGCGACGTGGCGAGACTCGACAAGTACAGTAATTACTCAATAACAGTAATGGTAGTTATTACTTGGTAATAAAGGATTACTCCAACAAAAGCTCTCAACGCCCAATAATGGTTAAGAGACGCGTTGCGTCAACGACGCAACAAATTAGAAAACAAAACAAAACAAATAGCACGAGCCGCCACTGTCTTATTGTTCTTTACTGAATATTAATAATTATAAAAGCAATTTTCCAAAAAGTACGATGAATGAGGTTTGTTTTAATCTCCAACCACGTTCTAATACCTTCGATTTCTTTAAATGGCATTCCGAAAATGAAACAGGACGCGTTGTTCTTGGAAATACGGTCTGCCCACCTGATACTCATACCAGAACTGATTTATTTCCAAATCAGACTTGGAAATGATCCTAGAGTGAGCAACAAGTGCATATAGTTACGTCCCGTTTTTATTTACACAGGTCATGCATTGCTCTGATATTAATACTCTAAAAGAAAATAGAGAACAAGTCTTGGGTTAAATGTCCAATGAACAAATCGTAATTCTCTTCCAATATTTCTTTTACAAAGTCATTTTCTCAGCATTTGCTCGGACAGTGCCATTATAAAAGTTCTAAACACGGAATCCTCTTCTCTTGGGATTCGAAAACTAGGTTAGACTATGTTTTCATTCAACTGATTATGCTTCGGATTTTATTCTGCACTTGATACACTCCAACACTTTCATTGAATCTAGGGTTGAATTAACTTTTGTATTTAACTAGACACTAATAATTCACTTCGGAAACAATTTCAATGATATTCGTATGAATTACGTTCCTCCAATACATCCTACTTTCGTAAACTAGTCCTTTGAGCTACCTTTCAACTGTTTAACATCAGTGTAATTATTTGCATTCCGGAATTATATATCTTCTAATAATTAAGGAAATATTCTGAAATTCACCAAAGTAGTAATTGGGAAGAATAATCAGAGCGTATGATTAAAAGTTACTTACTGGAGCCATACATCTTCGTATGGTACCTCAAGTATAAGAAGTTAGAAGAGCAAGGTAGAAGTTAAGAGAGCAAGGTAAAGGAAAGAGATCACGTTACGCTGAGTCAGGAACACTGGGTCAAGTTTTGCAGACTTGTTGGAATCTTCTTCGTGAAATAGGAGCGCTGAAATAGATTCCGAAGAAAGACATTTCTAAGGATTTTACTTCATTGCTAAACGTGTGGTGTATCCGCAGAAGACTACTTTGAAAACCCGCAACCGTTCACAATATTTTTTTTCTTTACAATTTCGTAATAAATCGAATCCTCTTTTGGTCACCTTTAATAGATTTATAGGACGTGAAGGACCTTTTTTGTATTGGGTGTAATATAATAATAATAATAATAATAATAATAATAATAATAATAATAATAATAATAATAATAGCAATAATAATGTCTTAATAGAAACTAAGCTCAAGCAAACGATTGTATTTTCCTAACTGTGCGCGATTTTAACTTCACGATTACGAATAAACAAACTTTGGGACGCTAGTTATTGCCTTGACTGTACGTTATCGCGACACAAAGACAATATTTGTCTAACAAATGTAGTACGTGTACAGAAGTGGTGGTTAATCTTATCCTTCGGTGGATTGATATTCGTGTATTCCACAGCTGGTCTAATGCGCTTCCTTGACTGGCCGGATAGCGCGCCGAAACAAATTTGCGAGCAAAACCTCGTACAAATGCACTTTGCAAAGATTTCCCATTCGATTACAAAGTACTACGATAAGCTTAAATAAACAAATGAATTTCAGTTCCATTCGGTGACACATGCGGAATAATATTTATAGTACAGAGAAAGTTATATATTGCTACGGAAAATCGATATCCAGATTTCAACGAATATAGGAGTATATGTTTTGGGGATCCAGATACCGGATTTTTTTTAAACTTTTGGTCATCCGTTAGTATGTGAATAATACTAGCGCCTAAAATATTCGTAGGTGTATGCAAAATGAATATTCTGCTGTCGATGTTGCGCGAGTCTAAAGCTCTGCGATTTTGAAAAAAACATTTTAATATTTTGTTGAGATATATTGAATCTTAAAAGGGCACATGACGCCCCTAGACTATATTCAAAATTTTATCAAATTGCTGATTTACTCTTGAAAATAGATTTTATTACATCGGAGCGAATATTTTGTTAACAATCCTTGCAAAAACGCTCATTTTATTTCCGTATTCAAAATTCTTCTCCCCGTAGCACACACAGCTTTAACAGTTTTTGATGCAAAATAAATAAATAAAAATAAAATTTGATTTTTTTTCGGAGTCTTCTTACAACAATATTGAAATGGGGGTTTTTTCTTCAAATGAAATTTGTTTTCCCCAATTTCTTTTCAAATTAATGTCACGTACATGATTTAAAAATTTTAGTAATTTTCGCGTAATTTTGAGTGACGTATGGGCAATATTTAAAAAAATATTAGGAACGAGATGTTCTCGAAAATTGCAACAATATTTTTTTCTTAGGGTAGGTAGGGATAGTACTAAATGTACTGAATAACGTGACATCAATGTCACTTTGACGTAGTCTTTTGTTGCTGTCGTCGTTTGTTATTTTTGTCAAAAATTCGGCTTTGTTTTTTGAAATCCCTCTCTTGATATTTACATTTCGTACTTTTTTACAAGGAGTGTTTCAATAAGGACTTTAAAAGTTTGAAGGCTCTTATTGGTTTATTCATTTAACTTACAGACGGTTTGGGTGTCAATATTTAGCGAAATACATCAAGTTTAAGTTCACAGATTCAATTTTACTTAAAAAGATTCTATGTGGCTTTCATTGGTCATGAGGCACATAATATCATCTGATATCTATTTCGTGCCAAACCCGCTGCAGCATGTCAGGCTTCGCGAGACAAATTCTAGCTCTCAGCTCTGGTAGAAAACCTTGTAAAGTTGGAACAAACGGTATTCTTGATGAACCCTCAAACAAAACAACAACAAAAAACAAGGTGAGTTAGATCCGGGGAAAGTGAGGAGCGTGCAATTTCCACACCGCGGCCCAACCACCACGAAGCTTTTCCAAACAAAATTCCTTACGAGACATCTTATTACGTTATTTTCGTTCTTGCACCATTGTCAACTTCGATGGTTTCAGATGCAACCGTTTTCTCAAGACACGTCGTACGTGGAACGCCCAGCTCTCGAAAAGCACACCGGTTGATTTTGAAGGACCGTTAACAAAGCATTGCGTCACTTGCTCCAAGTCGTCAGACGCATGGGGTGGACCGAAGATTTGCTTGGTCTTACCGTATATCCAGTTTCATCAAAACACATGTCACTGTTAAACAGTAGGCCTACAAGAAGGATCTTTATCATACTCTGTGCGAAAATTACGTGGAACAGTTGTTGCAGGCTTTGAATTTTCAAACCAAAAAAACGTAGCGAGCACGCTGGGGCCGGTAGAGGCAAGGACAGGCTCAGGACTGGTAAATCTTTTCTGAATCTGCTGGTAGCGCTTGCGGGGCCGCGTTCTGTACTAGAGTACCACGTGAGCCACAACTTGCTCTATTTCCCTTCAAAATGGCGCCAAGACTAGGTCTCTGGATCGTTTGAATGAGTTTTTGAACGAGCATTCAAAGTGGTTAAGTCCTTATTGAAACATCCTGTACATTACTGCATTTGAGAGTATAAATTCTTTAAATCATTTCCAATGACGTTTGTCGATAACTCTTATTTTTGTGAAAATGAGCTCAAAATTGCGCGTTTTTAGAAATGCTCACACGGTATTGTCTCAAATACGGTTCCAAAGTTTTCAACGAAACTTTTCTCAAAAAAGACCAGGTTTTACTCTTCTGTAATATTCTCTCAATCGTTTTTAGTTATGCCATTACGTGGCCGAAAAATTGAGAAATTGTGAAAAATGTACTTTTAGGTGGAAGTGAATGGCAGCACGGAAGAGGGTGGGACGAAATAGAAAAGCTACCCAGACTAGAGAGATTTAAAAAGTAAATGGTAAGACAAAGTCCGTGCCATTCTGTAGCACCACTAGCTTTCAAGACGCCATTGCATGAATAGTAGTAATTTACACACAATAGTAATAATGTTTTCGACATTATTTGATGTATTCTTTTATTTGCTCTATCCACGTATTAAGAGCTTTTACGAATGTTCGATGTAGTTAGAGATAAAGTAACCAAAAATAAATTTACCGTTCTTGATTTTTGTATTCCTGAAAACATTTATAAATCACTTTGTGGAAAAATTGACGCTTCCTACACTTTTTGTCAAAGCAAAGTTAGGCTCACCTGTGAGAGATCTTTGAAAACCAGGAGTTGGGGAACCAGTGTCCAAAAACGAACGCCAGCCCTAGAAAGTAGGCATTTCGCCCCCGCGACCTCTCTCGCATGACTGGGCTGTTGGTCGTAGTCACGGTCGCGGAGCATAACGGGGCCCTGCAGCGCTCCATTTGTTTCCCAGCGCACAACTCTCCACTCTCGACCAATTCTCGCAAGAATTAGCGTTGGCAAGGTGACATGTTTTGGGGTCTCTATTGTTTGGGGCAAAGAACTGTTGGGGGAAGTCTATTTATTTTATTTTTCGTTTAGTCAACTAAATATGCTCATTAATTCCATTATTTTATCTATGTTATAGCACACGTGCAATTAAAACTTTACACCCAGCAATCATAATTCAGAAAAGGAGCGAAAACGTGTAATTAAGAAACTATAACACTGACTTAGCCAAGGTATTTTCAGTCGGTCATGAAACATTAATAAAAATTACATCACAGATTACGTACCTACAACTACTTATAAACAACGAATGTATAAAACTAAATTGGCGAAGTAAACGTTAAGCTAGCTGACTAATGGAAAACAAAATATTTAACGTGAATAAATTAATGTTTTACATGGAAAACATTTGGTCTTAGGATTACAAATGTAAAAAATTTAAACGTCAGTAGTGTTTACCCGTTCTAAAAAGTACGCTTATAGCAAAACTGTCAGAAGTAACTAGCTTGTTTCTTTTTTTACTTCCTAATATTTATACGTTGTTATCTTTCTTTATACCTGTCTTTACGTTTCGTGGGAAGTAAAGTTTTTATTTCTTTGTCAGTTTCTTCTAATATTTTATCCGCAATATATTCAGTAGTACCTTCCATACGCAAATATTTCTTACAAACACAATGCAAGGCCCACCAAAATAAATCTTTTTGAGAAGCAATACGTCATCAGAGGTATGCCTCAAATGGTAAAGATGTGAGAAATTCAAGGACAATTTAAATTATTCTTAAATGTAAGCGAAAAAATATTGAATGTAACATGTGGATAAAGGGGGTTATAATTGCACTCGTGGTATGTAAGAAAAGTCGCTCGTATTGGCGTTCGTTTTCTTGAACATACCACTCGTGCAATTATAACCCGCTTTATCCACTCGTTTCGTTAATTACTATTATTCATCGTCAAAAACAGTTAAATTCTGTGTAATATGGGGAGTAATGCAATCTAAGCTCGATATCGTGACCTCCTGGATCTCTGTCCATATCCTGTACATAATATTGGACATTATCCCTTGTGATCCACGTGAAAGACTCGAGTTACATCAAAGAAAAAAAAGGAGAACGATTATTATAAAATTTACATTTCCCACAGAGCTCAAGAAAACTTGTAAAGACAGAAAAGCTACATTTATATCTAGAAGCGAAAACAAAGAGACCATGTCAGCATTTGGTCAAAGAATCAGGGAAATTGGACGAAACATCTGAGAGATGTGGGATCAGGCCCAGAAGCTGAGGTTCAATACATATTACAGGTATATTTAGTCTTTTAAATATACACAGTCCAATTTTCCAAATGATAACTAATACATTACATAACATTGTTAAAACAAACAATTTTTTACAAAAATATTACTTTTCTTTTTGATACTCTTGTAGTCTTTAATTGTAGAGAAACATTTATGCAGCAGAAAAGATTTAACTTGACACTTAAACTAGTGGATCAACTTTAATTGTTTAATGTCATCTGCCAGTGTGTTGTCAAACAATGTTCATGTACGTGAATTTTTTTGTAGTGATCTGTCGATTTTATTATCTGATGAATATGATTACTACGTTGAGTGTTTTAGTTATAGGTACTATCTGTATTATTTGAAAATATATTCGCGCCCTTGATTAAGCCCTTATTTACAAAATCCTCTAATCCGTAAATGTAGAGGCACGGCAGTGGCAGGCTACCTAGCTTAATTAAATGAGGCATAAAAGAATCACTTGGGGGTGTTTGTTCATTTTTCGTATAATTATTTTCTGTAATCCAGATCTAGGGACCTATAGTATGTATAAATCTGTACACTAGAAACCTTAAAAAGATTGTTGTTTCAAAAGAACTTCTTAGAGTATGAAAGTATTATAAGAAGGCAGTCTGATCACCATAATTTAAGAGCGTTTTAATAATAAATTCTGCAGACTTAGGTTAAAAAAGAAATCCAACAATTACGGAATAATACAGTCCGCTAAACTCCTGCAACCATTATTTACTCATCTAGTAAAATACTGATGTATGCTCAAGTAGATAGACTTTTCAATTTTCTCCTTATGAAAGATGCGGATTGGGTAAGTTATAGATTTGTGCTGCATTAAATTATTAACAATGATACCACTAAAATTCATTAGAACAGAAGGCAAAGTAGTCATCATCATTAAAACGGGAAACTGGTATGGCATGAGTAGCACACAGTAGCCACTCACTTTCTTACAAATTCAGTCATGATAATTTCACTGGGTTATAGTGCGCCTTATGCAAAGTGAATATTTAAAAAAGTACACCCCTTCCGAAAAGGTGATACGACTTTCAATCTCCACTGCATTCACGAGTTGTATTATTACACTAGGTACAGAGTCAGCGTGCAAATTATTTTACATCTACAAGACTACTGGCACCAATAAAGTTTTTAATTTTCACCAAGCATTTTATTCAACAGAGAATATATTGTTTCATCAAACTATAAATTTGTTAATCTATATCAGAGCTCCCGGCGAAAATAAATTATTTTAATAACCGTTTTCATAGTAAACATCAAGTATTGTACAGAAACAAATCAATAAATATATTTTGGGGCTACACGTAACACAGTCTATTTTATACACAAACATTCAGCAGCAACCTCCTAAAACAAGTGTAGCCTAAATGTGGCATGTGGCTGGTGTGTGGCTCGTCATCAGATTCTGTTCACGCGAATCAGCTACTCCCTGCGAAATTCCGTTCGCTACGGTGTCCATTTCCGAACATACCCGAGTATGTCAAAGATGCGATGGAATCGAACTCCCAAAACCCAACAAAAATATTTCAGTTACTTCAAACAATTGAGGAGATATAGAAAATTTTAAGATGTTTACGAATTCCATCGTCCTTTCAATATTCCAGTAACGCTGGTACTCATTTATTTATTTAAAAATAAAATAAGTCTGGTCCTCTAGTTCGTTGTATTTTGTTATGAAACATTGGAAACGCGTGATTAAGGAACCAATATCAGAAACATTAAACACAACTGACACACGACTGATGTGTGATGAATAACGAATGTTAATTCCAAGAAATTATCATTCGAGCAATCCAATTGGTGGAAATCGTCTAATTTGAGATCTTTCGAGTCAAAAGAAGTTGAAACGCAAAAAGGACACAATACATCGGCTACTATCGTAGTAAAAATAAATAAATAAAATAGGCAGAGTCGTAAAATCCCCGAGTCCGCCGTTCGCGGCACCAGAACGCAGCTGCTCCGAAGGCGTTACTCTCCTTATCTGACACGCGGTATCATCCGCGACCTTTGACAGCCGTTCGTTTTCTCATAGGCGGGAAGCAAACACGAAGCAGACGGATTTTGCCTCCGCCTGCCTCAACTTCCTCCGAAGAGCACGCTCTCTTTGAAGAGTTATCGCCTCGACCCAATGCGCGAGAAGATTTTTCCCAAAGGTATTGCGGAAAATTTGTGCAAGGAGAGAGATGATGTGCAGCAACTCCAGAAAGATCTTCGGTAGTGTTTATGTATAAATACGTTTTATTTGTAAGTTCAATCTTCGTTTGATTAGATATTTTCATGAACTTTCCACTGAACTTTGAGATAACATAAGGAAAATGTAGGATATGAAAATTGTAGGGAAAAAATGGAGGTCGCTTTCTCAGAAAATAAACTGTATCATACTACTACAATGCAGTACTGAATGGAGACTGAAAAAATAATTTTGGAATTGGAAAACATACAATGTAGCAATTAAATGTATTCATGCTATCTCTAGTTACAATTACCATTCATCAGCAGAATATTCGACCATTAACCATCGAAGGCTTCGTCTTTAAGGCATTCGACCATCGTCTTTAAGGCTACAAAATATCAAGCTTTTCTAGTTTTGAAAATGATTAATATCCACAACTCTTGTTAACACAAGCAGTATTTTTAACCTAACTTAACCTATATTACATACGTTTCACGGAAAAACTACTCATTTTCGAAAAATTGAACATTTTATGTGAAGATCTATTTTAGATGAACAGATTTCATTAAGAAAAAAAAATCTATCTTCATTATTATAGCGGTAGGAAGACGCTGGAAAAATTTTGAACTTACGCAATTTTTGAAAATTTATGAAATGCAACGAAAATGCGACTTACGCCATTTCTTTACGTATCGTTTGCCTTATAAGACGAAACAGTTTAAAGAAAAAATTGGAGCTATTTTTGAGAAATTTCTTAAAATGCCGTTGAAACTTCATTTAACGTACCTCTCAAATCTAAATATCCCTTTCAAATTCATGGGGCCGCACCATTAGTGAGATCGTTCTGGGATATATCTGTTTTGGTGAAAATCCTGCTTGTTGTTTATCCCCTAGCATTGTTCACAGCCAAACATTTTGCCGTCAATCAATTTTCGGTATCAAGGACCCACAAAACGAGGAATCTGACTAAACAACGTATTAGAGAAAGTAATTGACTCCATACTGGAACAAGATTTATCCACTTTTTCGTTACCAGGGAACGGCAATAAGAATTTTCCTCTTGAAAATTCGCCGACTTTTCTGGAGCATTACAATACTAGTTTCTCTGTACTGTGTAAGCAGTGCGCAAGAAAGAAAAGATTGCCGTTTGTGCTTTACAGAGATATAATCAGTGTGAAAGAATTTCTTTGAGGGAATGTACTGTTGAAAAATGCAGAGGGGTAATCCGTTGACATAATGAGTGCGTATCAATAAATGAGGGATATGAGGGAGATATTTCTCCTCGACTAGAATCCCGAAAGCAACAGCACATGTGATTAAAGACAGTTTTGGTGAGAGAAAATCATTAGGCAACAAACCGTAGGCGGTCGTCCTCAAGTCTTTAGTGCAAAAAGAGCTGGTTATTTCTCGTACAGTGAAGATTTTTCTGCAACATTACAATACTAGTTTCTTTATACTGTGTAAGGACACATCCATGGACAAGCAGATAAGCGTGCGCGTCTTCGCGTCATCTCCTGGAGAGAGGGAGCAAGAGAGGGAGGAGACTTTCGCTTGTCATCGTGCGCAATGCGTTAAGACGCTTTGCTCAAGTTCAAAACCTGAAAAGTGAAAAAAATTTGGGGCGACATAAGTGAACAGGCAGAAAGGCATAATACTTGCAGAAAGTCATGTAAATTGAAATCATGGAAATCACGTTTAACTTTTGAAGGAAGGTCGTATTTTCAGACGGGAGCAAATTCTCCATTTTGGGATCAGATGGTCAACGAATGGTATAGGTGGAAAATACTGAGTTGGAGTTTCGAAATTGAATTCCCACCAGCGGTAGCTCGGTGCACGAGTGGTGGTGCCACACGTGTGGAGGCGGAATTGCAGATTATAAATGGAGTAATGTCTCAATTCATACACATTGGCCATTTAAAGCCAAATTGGCGATTTGATGCTGCTAAAATAAATTTGGGAAACGACTACATTTTTCAGGACGATAATGACCGTAAGCATTCCTCTTTAAATACAAAAATGTTGATCCTGGGCGTCGTGCCAAAACAACTGCAACCCCCTCTCACCACCAGATATAGAACGTATTTAATATTTATAGAGAAATATATATAGAGAATTTATACAGAATATATATAGAAACAAACATTCGAAAAAGTAAAATTACAATCAAATAGCATTTCAAAAGACCATCAGAAGAAATCTTTAACAGCGTTCCTATCGAAATATGCGAAAAAATTGTAACATCCAAGTCAGCGAGGCTACGTGATACAGTTCGTGCTAAAGGCAATCCTATAAAATATTAAAAGAATTATAAGAAATTATTTTGTATCAAATATTTGAGGCGCACAAAAACTTTTTGCGCGTAATTACGACGCAGTTTTTTTCTTTTGTTTTGTTTTCAATAGTATGTCAAGTATTAGTTTAGTTCTGTGAAACTATGTTTGTGAAAATAAAGGAATACATTTTTGGTAAGATTGTATCTTATTGCCATTAATTCCAACTACGCCGTTTGGACAGACGAATATCAGAGTATCCACTCAGTTATTTGACTAACTGTATCTTTTGTAAACGACAATGGTATTCACTTTTTATTTTATTTTATTTTATTTTATTTGCACTTTTTAGTCGACATGCGAGTATAGTATTGTATCCTCACAAATATTGTAAGACAACTAATTGCTTCGTAGAAGGAAAGTAAGATGTTATCCACTGCGTATTTGCCGTCTTCATAACTTTGAAACCAATCTACGTATCTTGGAGTTCCAAGAGGAAACGATCTGTTTACAGCGTGAGGGTGTATTTTCTTTTTTTTTTTCTTTTCTTTTACTATTACTATTATTATTATTATTATTAATCATTATTATTATTAATTATTTTATTATTATTCAATATTCTTTTAGTTTAGTGATGCTGATAACGTTTCTCAACCAACTGGCGTACACCAACAAGAAGTATTTGATCCAACGCCATTTTATTCGGATCTTCTTTCTGAGGCGTCTTCGCGTATAGGCTTCGAGTGATTTGCTGGTCAAACGAACGGTTGTGTCGCTGCGCTGCGCGGCCGGGAGGCGCAGTCGTGGGCCGAACGGTTTCTCCGTTCGTTAGCACGCGCGGCAGCTGAGAAAGCGCGCGCCAGCGCCATCGGAGCGCCCGCCGCCGCGCCGGTGTCCTTTTACGCAACAGTCTCCCTCGCTCACTTACGAGCAGCTCCCAACTACGTAGATCTTTTTCTGCCCGAGCGCACAGCCCGACAGGAGAGAGACTTACAGGATTAGCTATTAAGAAACGGATTAGCCGTTAAGAAATCTGTGAGAATAACGAGATTAGTTCCGTTACTGGACGTGGAAGATGCGTGGCTTCTCGTCCAAATTGGGTGTGGTACCGTCTCCAGATTGCGAGTGAGGTACCCCCCCCCCCGACCGTGCGTCACTCGGTGGGGAGATGTGAGCGAGCAGCGTGGCGCGGAGATCCGTCGGATTTCCTATATATGATACAGGCAGCAATTGAATGGATTGAGAAGTCAGATTTAGCCATTTAAGAACTGACCTGAAAGACTAACCTGAAGAATTACTATTTTTCTAGGATATGGATCAAGGGATCGGTCAATTAATGAAACACATTAGTTTGCCAACGTTTCGGAATATTTAATTCCTTCATCAGGGCAATACACAAACTGGTCAAACTTCATGTACGCCTACAGCCAACTCCAATATAGAGTTGCTGAAGCACAACAAGTCCATTGCAAGTCCGATCAGGGCCACGGCTCGAAAGTAAGTGCGTACTGGTAAAGTTCTGGTTGGACTTGTGCTTCAGCAACTCTATATTGGAGTTGGGCTGTAGGCGAACATGAAGTTTGACAAATTTGTGTATTGCCCTGATGAACGAATTAAATATTCCGAAACGTTGGCAAACTAATGTGTTTCATTAATTGACCGATCCCGTGATCCATATCCTACAACTTATTAACGGTCGTGAATTCTACAATGGTCAATTACTATTTTTATTGCCCTATAATTAGGGAACGGAGTTCATTGTAATAAAAAAGCAAAATATGTACATATATATGTATTTTTTTCGAAAATATGTATGAAAAAATTGAAAATATGTGAAATAAAAATTCGTTATCATGTTTCAAATTCCAGTCTTCAAGCGTTTTCCGAGCACATTACGTTGCCCATCAGATCTTAACATGGATTCAGAGAGGCTGAAAGAAAATTCTACATCTACAGAACAAGTATTCACTAGTTTTATACGAATATTTTCATAGTATTATATACAAAGTGCGAGGAGCCGCCGCTCAGTGAATAGTACCGTGTAGCCTGTGATAGAAAGAGGGGGGGGGTAAAATAAGCATACGCCCCCCCCCCGACTCCAGAAAAGCGATAAGACAATGATCTAAAAAATATTTGTTTTATCGTGTTACGCAAGGGGGTCTGTGAAACATGAGTAAGCAGATGGCTGAAGTTCCTTCTACGTCGCATATATCCGCACATCCCTGATTCCGACAACGCGGTTTCCAAGAAGCAGGAGAGGGCGGGGGGGGGAGAGAAGTGTGACCATTAATAGCGAAGGACCTTTAATACATGCGTATTGCGTGGCTTTGCATGTATTTCAGTAACCAAGTTAGTTTTCAAGTAACATATATTTCGAACTCCCATGTGAAATGCTCATTTTTGACTTATAAATATATTAAAATGTACCGAAACGTGAATTAATAGATAAAATATCTAATTATACCAAAATATGTCAACATATGTACAATAAAAATGGTTCCAATTCGATCAAAATATCGTGTGAAGTCTACAAAATATTAGTGAAGGCAGGTATGTTGTCCCTGTAAAAATGTATTTACATGAAAATCCGTTCCCTACCTATAATTTTTAGACTGCATTAGTTGTTTTCTAAACCAGAGTATTTGCCATTCCAAAACATAAGTTCCATTACGTAACAACGTACAACACAACGTAAGTTCCAATACGAAACAAAAAAGTTTGATCGCTCGAAAGGGCTTAATCTATGACGATGTGCTGAAGTTAACAGATTGCATTTATACGTTACGTTACAGAACATGTGCTTCAAAAGTTTCTCCTTTACATATCTTAGGCGAAAGAAACGGAGAATTTGTCATTGTTTAGTAAGTTTTACAGTTCAACTAATATTGGACTTCCATATTTTTCTCATTGCTAGTGTTATTTATATTGCTTTTTAAGGGATTTTACATAACGCTCACAATTAGAAAACTGAATTTGGTTATTCCATCATCAAAGTCCGTGTAATTATTGAAACGTTATGAGAGCGGGAAGAAACTATGAAAAATGGTGTCCTCGGTGAAAACCATAATCATGTTTCTTTCCTTGGCGTAAACGGCTGTAAACGTGACAAGAAACGAAACATTTTTGTGCAATGTAGAATAGGAAGTGTGTGTGTGTGAGTGAGTGTGTGTGAGTGAGTGTGTGTGTGAGTGAGTGGTGTGTGAGTGAGTGAGTGTGTGAGTGAGTGAGTGTGTGTGTGAGTGAGTGTGTGTGTGAGTGAGTGTGTGTGTGTGAGTGTGTGTGTGAGTGTGTGTGTGAGAGTGTGAGTGTGAGTGTGTGTGTGAGAGTGTGAGAGTGTGAGGTGTGAGTGTGAGTGTGAGTGTGTGTGAGTGTGAGTGTGAGTGAGTGTGTGAGTGTGTGTGTGTGAGTGTGTGAGTGTGTGTGTGTGTGTGTGTGTGTGTGTGTGTGTGTGTGTGCGTGCACGCGCGCGTGCGTGCATTTCAACGAGAATTAAATTGGTTGTGAAACCTCTAGCGTGTTCTCTAACTTCTCAGTTCAATAATCTGCACGCCACTGCACAGTTTTTAGAGCTGATTTCATAAGATATTCTTTTTATTTTTTCACAAATTAAAGTATAAATTGTACCCAGACATTTAATAACAGTTCAATCAAAATCAAGCTACACATAAAAACGTGCAATTTATGTTTGGTTATCAAATCAATCCAAGTTGACAGGCAATTGCCCTAAACCCTTTTCCGAGAACTCCAGATTAAAGAAGAATAACTAATAAATGGTCACATAAAGAATACCGATGTGTCGCCATCATTATATATCTAACGGAGATGCATGAAGCAACTCAATAAATTTTCATATTCTCCATTAAACATTAATTCATGGTGATATAGATTACAAATGAAGACCAGTAAAATGAATGAATCTAGAGTTGAAAAGTTTTGAGGGTGGGGAGAAACTCTTATGACAAACAGAGACTTCTTTAATTCTGTCAAATCAATGAGAATTACGAGATTCCCCTCTCAACACATTTTCTGAGAAAAATCTCCCTCTTCTTTTTGGAATATAAAATACTTGTAGAAGTTTGATGTTTAATAATAATAATAATAATAATAATAATAATAATAATAATAATAATAGTACTGGCAGTAGTTTCGACAAGTAATATATTTTTACAATTTCACTCAAACCTTTTTGGGGAGTAGTCACGTGTGAAAGAAAAACTTATTTCTGCTAACATTAACGCGCTGGGAACGTTTTACACAAAGCTCACTTGATACATTAAAAATGGTTTGTGCTTTGTAAAGCCTTAGCACGTAGCTTTGATTTAGATCACTGTGAAATCAACCCTTCAATATACATTAAAAATTTACTTTTGATATCCGGCCACCTCACAAGTGAATCCGTTTTCGGGATAATGTACCACTATCGCCTGTGAGCTGCAATAGTGGCACAACTCAAACTATTGGTGCTACAAAAGCACATACTTTCTCGCATTGTTTCTAACTGCTCCGCTGTGTTATATTAATACATTAACTTGCAAAGGTGTTTTTTATCAGAAAAGAAAAAAAGAAAGAAAGAAAAGACATTCCGCTTCGAGACACGAACTCAGATTTTCGCCGTCACTCAAAACAATACGCCACAGAAGCGCAGTATGGATTCAACTCTGGCAGATGCTTAAAAACCTAAATCTCGCTTCATGTAAAGTACCCTGAAAAATCAAAATATTCGTTTGAAACTCCCTAAGCATCGAGTTCATTCAGATCGATCGGGGAATATCAGTTTTCGAGAAAATCGACTGAACGGTTTAGACGCCACCGACGGACCGACAGACGTTTTGCCGACAATCGATTTTTCGGTACCAAGAATTCACACAACATGGATTCTGATTACATTACGTGGTAGAGGAATTTTTTTCTATATTTAGCAACAGGATTAATCCACTTTTACGTTTTCAGGGCCCCGTAATTAGAGTTTTCCTGCCGAAAATTCGCAGTTTTCCGGCGAACTTTATCTTCTTACAAAGTACCGTCGTAAAAGCGAGAAAGTAAAAATACGAAATTTGAGTTAATGTACTCTCCAAAATTGCAGATTCATCTA